>JARHVA010000070.1:8662500-8667500 GCA_037957365.1 Torreya grandis
GTTAGAAATATAACCTAGTTCAAAATGATTTTTCATTTTGATTTTTAATCGAATTGAAGACAAATTCAAAATCAAAATTAAGATGTGGAGATTTTATCATTACGCCATTTTGATGAATCCATGCTTCTAAAAATTCAATCCTCTCACTTGAACATTTAATTTTAGACCCATTTGAGTTTGCATCCCCCATATTCCATTAAAATTTTGGTCAAACCTATGCTCAAATTCCATTGGTAGCTCCATTGGTGAGTTTCAACAAGTCGACCCAACTACATCCTTGTTTTCACATATAAACCTTGATATAACTTTAGTTAACATGGACACATACAAGGACCTAGTGGAAAAGAATGAACGAAAAGTATAAGATCACTCCTGGACTTAGTTTCTTGATTCTAAGGGCCTACATTTTATCTATCATGTTTAAATTTTTATTATAAATTTTACCAAAGATTTCAATAACTCCAAAATAAATAAAGCCACCTCTTGGTGGAAGGATTATCTTACTAGTAATCTTATTGAGGAAAATGTTGAAATAGAGGGTGACTTAGATTTAAATGTGAATGAAGCCACATTTTTAGTTATGAAAGATAAGGAAGTTATTAATTCATCCCTATAGATTTTACCCACTACCATGCATTCAATTCATCAGTTGTCATGTTATTTGATGCCAACCTTCTCACACCTTTGTCTCCATCAGGACCTCACATTATATGCACACTTTTATTGATGGGAAGAGGAGATGGAGAGTTTGGGAGATGAGATGATTGGAAGAGAAGCATTCGCTACATGACTACTTGCCATCACTACGTATAGGTTAGGTTTTTTATACATCACTAAGATTGTGATCCAAATCATTTTAAAATGTTAATATGGATTTGAATGTTTGTTAAAAATAAAATAATTTTATTTTTTCACTTGCCATCATTCCTCTCATTATTAAATTGTTGTTAATTGTAGTGTAGTCAACCTTCTCACACCTTCATCACCCCATTCGTCATATTTGTGACATCACATTGCATGCACACTACTATTTAAGGTAAGAAGAGATGGATATTTTTGGAGAGGAGATTATTGGAAGAGCAATAACCCCTGCATGACTGCTTGTAGTTAGTTTCCACTGCTATATACAGGTGAGGTTTTTTATACCTCACTAATATTAACCTAAACCTTTAAAATATGTTAATATGGATTTGAATGTTTATTGAAAATAAAATAATTTTATATGTTCGCTTGCCATAATTCCTTACATTATTAAACTATAGCTAATTGTAGTGTAGTCATTCTGTTTAGATGACCTTATCACACCTTCATCCCCCATTCATCCGCATCAGGCCATCCCATTGCATTCATGTTGTTATTGAAGGGAATAATAGATGGAGGGTTTTAGAGATTAGATGATTGGAATAGAAAAAACCACTGCATGAGTGTTTTCCATTGGTTACCATCTCTACATACAAATGAGGTTTTTTTTACCTCACTAAGGTTGTGACCCAAATCATTTAAAAATGCTTATATGTCTTTAAATTTTTTTTGAAAATAAAATATATATTTTTGTTTGCTTTCCATTATTCCTCGCCTTCTTAAACTGAATTTAATTTTTGTGTAGTCAATCTTTGAATCATTCAGAATGAGTTATTTTGACTTACAAATTTTAATGATAGTGTAAGGTTTGAATCATTCACATGTATTTTACTGATTCTTGGCTTGCCATCACTTCTTACAGGTGAGGTTTTTTAATCCCTCACTAAAGCTATGATCCATATGGTTTTTATACCTCACTAATGTTATGCCATTTAGTTTTGGAAATGTTAATATGGCCTCAAATATTTGCTAACAAATTAATTATTCTACTTAGTCATTATGTAAATTATTAATATGGCTTACACACAGTGTAATCATTCTATGGATCATTTAAAATGAGTAATTTTGGGTTGCCTAATGTTATTTTTTCTATAGTGTTTCATCCTTGGATCTTTGGCTAATTGCATTGCCCACATAATGCATACACCCAATTTGAGATAATAATGCATTAACATCTCACTAACGAATGGCTAATACCAAATGCTTCATAATCATTTCACCCATGCTTGGCTATTTCACCCTAAATGATGCCAAATAATTGCTTTCTCTCTTGGCTTCTGTCTCATCTCTTTATTGAGCCATATGCCTACTTTCTTTGTAAGTGGTGTTTGCTTGGCTATTTGTCCTTGCAAGTGAGGTTTATCATAACTCACTAAGGCTATGTGGAAAACCATTTAAAAAATATGAGTATTTCTTCGAATGTTTATTAAAAAACAAATAAAATAATCAGTGTGTTTTAGTATTTATGTGATTTCTCATACTTTAATAACTATAGTTCAATTCAGTGTAGTATATCTATTAATCATAGGAAATGAGTACGTCTTCACACATGGACTGAAATGAATGGTTTGTTTCTAGTATTCTAGGTTTATTTATTTTGATATTATGATAAAGTGGTCTTAGAAAACTAATGGTCATTTGAAGTTAACATGTGTCATAGGGCTACTATGATTTCGTAAATGATATGGTTGGTTTAACCTCATTCAAGTTTATCTATTTGTAATCCTTTATTATTATTAAATACATTTAAGATGAGAACATTTTATTGTTGAATACAAAGAGAAACCAAAGTCTTCCTTTAATAAATGATTTAAAAAAAATATTCACTATTAAAGGCTGAGTTTGTATGGTTAATTGTTTTATAAGCCATAATTACTCATTTCTAATTATTTACAAATCGACTACATTGAAATAAATTACAGTAACTATAGATTCATAGCCTTGGTGAGATATCAAAAACCTCACCTATAAGAACTGATGGATACACAAAATCTAATTATTAATTATGTTAAAAACACTTGTGTAAATTAAGATTCTAAATTGAGAGTGCAAATTGACAGGTAAATATAATCCTAATAATTATACTTGAACCATAAACTTAATTAAACTACGGTTACTACAATTTAATAATTCATAGAATGATTCATAAATACATGATTTTTTTTAATTTTCTAACAAATATTTGAAGCCATATTAACATTTTCATGCTCAATTGTGTAGAAGTTAACAATAATAAAGAGTATTTATAGAATTTTATTTCATATGAAGTAATGTAGAATGATTATGCACCACAATTGGGTAAAATTAAAATTTAGATTAAAAAAATGTAAAAATTAGTTTTATATTACAAGTTATTGTTGAAAAGTTTTGAATATGAATTTAATATTTTAGTGAGCCTTACACTTTTTTAAATCATTAAGAGAATCTGATTGGAGCATTAATAAAAATTCAAGGAAAAATAAATTGAAGATAAAATTGATTTATAGTTAGACATAAAATGTTATGAAAAATTACAAGTTGGTATAGATGTTTACATATATTTTTGTATTTATTTCATAGGATTCTTATTTTTTTTTTTTGAATCAATAGTAGAGAGTTTATGGGACCCTGACCCTTTAAACATTTGAGAATCCAAAAAAAATAAAAATGCCCAGCTTAACCATATAACCACCAAAGCATATGGCATAAAAATAACAAAACCAACAAACTACAAGTATTAAAAAATACTTAGCCTTTAAAAAAAACTAATTCATCATAAGAAACCAAAATTACAGTTTTCAACCTTCTAAGTTCTATCACTGAGAACTAATCAAGACTTAAACATAGATCTTGGGAAAAGAGAAACGTTTCCTTTTCATACCATCTGATAATATTCATAATAAATCAAATAATTTGAAACCTAACTTAATACACCACTTCATGCCAAAGATTTGCCTCAAAAATCTAAGAACATACATCAATAAACTAGCTGGACCCATCAACTGATCTAGAATTGTGTAAGGTCAAAGTCCTCAAGATGATAACAAATAAATCCATAGCTAGAACTAGTGATCAACACCTACTAATAAATCAATAATAACAATGAGATCCTCACAAATGATTTCCCAAGAACAAAGACACCCAACTTCACCAGAAATGCCTTTAGTAAAAAGCACCTTCCTAAAACCTTCCAGACATACCCTGGTTTCCAAGCTAAAAAGGCCGCCTGACCCCTTGACTAAGAATACAAAAGGGACCTAAAAATTAGTGTAGGGTGATTTCCATTTTACTCTACATAATGATCTATCTAACAGACCTAGTTTTTTAAAATAAGACCAGATTGAAAATTACAAAGCTTAAACTGCCATGACTAGGTAGGAAAAAAAATAAGCATCCATCTTCTTTGTGCCCTCCAAAGAACACACTATAAAACTCAAAAAGGAAAAACCCTTGAAATAAAAATACTATAAAAAAACATGCACAAAAAAACCTAAGTCAGTAGTTATATCCACCTGCAATCCAAACAAACCAGCAATAAAAAAGGACCACTCCATCGATCTCCTTGGATGAGAAGACTTCCAAAAATGAACCTCAAAAAACCTTAAACCCAAATTGGTGATAGAATTTGACTTCAATCCTACCAGCTCAACCATCTTGCCTTTTTCTTCCTAGGTTTCTACCTCCTTCACCTCAGTTGGCTCCTCCTAGATGGATTTAACTCAAAATGGACCCAAAAAGAGGATAAAGAAGGGAGATAGAGGAAGGATCTCACCTTGATATTGTGGTACTAGAGTGGAAGAAGGTAAATCTAGTTTCAACTCCCTTACCACCCACACTCTATGCCAAGGAATCACTTCTTCCTAATGGTTATTAAACTTAAGCATTTCTAAAGTGACATTCCTCCTCAGAGCTGCAAACAGACTAGGGTACTTCTACTCTAAGTATGATCCTTTCAAAACCCTAATTTTTTCCAACAACCCCTCCATGGTTTCCTCAAGCTACTCCTCAAACTCCTCCTCCTCATCCTCAATCTACGACTCGACATCCTCCTCAAACTAGCTTTCAGAGTCCTCACCTTGTGAATGCTCCTGCTCCTATTCCACATTCATTTGACCTCCTACTCGAGCTGTGCTCAACTTACCCATCACTCCTCTACCATA
>JARHVA010000070.1:8672500-8690000 GCA_037957365.1 Torreya grandis
TTGACAAATGAAGATGTCATCTTTACTTTGATGGACCTCCATCCCTAGAATGTATTTCATAAGACCTAAATCTTTCATTTCAAATTCATTCATCATTGTAATTTTAAATTCATCCTTCATCTTAAAATCGTTGGCCACATATAACAAATCATCAAGATACAAACTTACAATAAGGATATCATTACCTTTTTGCTTGTAGTAAAGAGTAGGATCACTTTCTTTTGTATTTTGAATCCATTTTACTAAAAATATCCATCAATCCTTATATACCATGCTCTAGGTGTTTGTTTGAGGCCATACAAAGCCTTCTTCAACTTGTAGACTTGACATTCTTTACCTTGCACTTGAAAATCTTGTCGCTATTCTACATAGACTTCTTCTTCTAAGTACTCATTCAAAAAAGCACATTTTACATTCATGTTATGTATGTTCTATTTATTTTGAGCTACTAGTGAAATCATCATTCTAATAGTCTCTTATCTTACTCCTAGTGCAATTATCTCTTCATAATCTATATCATATCTCTATGTGAATCCCTTAGCAACTAACCTTGTCTTGTGTCTTTCAACACTTTCATCATTGTTGTACTTAGTGTTGTAGACTCATTTAGTACTAATATTTTTCATGTCATATAGAAGCTCTGTAAGCTCCCAAGTATCATTCCTATGAATAAAATGTATCTCTTCTTGTATTACTTGCACCTAAACATCATTAGAACATGCATCTTCAAAACATGATGGTTCAAAATCAACTTGTGTAATTAAAGTATAATTTAATGTCTCACCTCTTAGACATTCTTCATGTGTTTGGCTTCTTGTACGCTGATAAATTTCACTCAATATTTTTACCTTTCTTGAAGAACAAGGACTTGAAGTAGGATTTGTGCTTGGAATACATGCACTAGATGAGGGCCTATTTAATGGACTTGTACCAATTGGCATTGAACTACTTGTGGGATTCTCATTAGTAATATCATCATAATTACCATCAATAAACATAGATTTAGATTTATCAATATTGAATTTATCTTTTTCATGACCATACACTCCTCCTTCATCAAAAATAACCTCTCTTGACACAATTACACTATTGGTGATAGGATTTTAAATCCTACAAGCTTTGATTTGTTCACTATATCCATAAAAAATACAAGACTCACTCTTTGAATATAATTTATTCTTTTTCTAATCAACTACATGAACATAAGATAAACAACCAAAAACTTTGAAATATTTGATATTAAGCTCCTTTTCATACCATGCTTCATATGGAGTTATCTTTTGAATTACACTAGTGGGGCTTCAATTGAAAATATATACTATTGTAGCGACTGCATCACCCCAAAAAGAGTTATTCAATCCCTTTATTTGTAACATTCTCCTTGCTATTTAAACTACTATATAGTTTTTCCTTCCAATCATACCATTTTATTGAGTGTAGGCAGTTGTGAGTTGTCTTTTAATGCCATTGAAATCATAATAATTCATAAAATCATTTGAACAAAATTCACCTCCACAACCAGTCTTTAAGCACTTTATTTTGTAACCACTTTCATTCTCTGGCTTTAATCTCTTAAATGTATCAAATGCTTCAATTTTTTCTTTAAAAAATAAACCCAATACTTTCTTGAAAAATCATCAATAAATGTAATGAAATATGATGACTTACCCAAACTTTTTCTTTGTATAAGACCACAAATATTTGAATGAACCAATTGAAGTGGATGATGAGTCTTCCATACAGTGCCTTTTGAAAAAAAAAATTATTGCATGTTTTCCTTTAATACAACCTTCATAAACTTACTTATGCTCTTCAACCTTTGACAAACAATAACTCATTCTTGTGATGTTAGTAACTTCAAACTTTGAAAATTCAAGTATCCATACTTGAGATGCCACAACTAAATTTTATTTTCACATGCCATATTTTCAAGGTTGATAATATGCTTTTCAAACTTTAATGGGAACATCTTATTATTTGACATAGGTATAATTGTAATAACCTTATTTCCTTGATTCTTATCATATATCATGCATTGTTTATCATCAAAAACCACCTTATAGTTTTCTTCACATAACTGTCCAACACCCAATAAATTATGTTTCAAATTTGGGGTGTAATAAATATCATTAATAATTTTCTCACCTTCTATAGTGTTCACCTTCATAGTTTATTTTTCTGAAATCTAAAAGGATTTATCATCACTAACTTTGATATTGGTTTTGACATGTGATTAGAATACCTTGAATCTAAATACCAAACCTCATTATGGCTATTTTCAGCTTTGTCATATGTAATGAATAAATTTCATGATGCATCACCATTCTCATTAGCATAATTAACACTTTTATTTTCATTTACTACTTTTAATCTACATTCCCAATCGAAGTGACTATACCTATGACAGTAACAACATTGAATATTTCTTTTATCAAATCTACCTCTACCTTTACCTCTTGTCACTGAACCACCTCTTCCTCTGTATATTAATTATATCCTCTTTAATAACTGTAATTCATGTCTTTACCTTGTCCTTGATTAATTTTTAAATTATCTTTTCCATGTACATGGCTATTCTTATTGCCAGTGATGCTACCTTCATTCTTTGTGATTCTTAATTTTGAGGCAAAATCATTTTCATCACTTTCATTTAATGTGTCTCTTAGTATTTCTTCTTGAACACAAGAGATCCAACAAGGGGATCAAATTCAAGAGTATTCAAATATTTTATTTCTTCAAGAATTATGGTAACATGATTCCATCTTGGTGTTAGAGACCTTAACACATTTTTTACAACCACCTCTTTATCCAACATTTCTCCAAGTGTAGCCATCCTGTTAACTACACCCTTTACTATTATACAAAAATCACTCATACTTTTAGCTTCTTGAATTTTCAAATTCTTAAATTCTCTCTTCAATGTTTGCAATCTAATCACTTTGACTTGCTCACTGCTTTGGTAAGCTTCTTGTAGAGTCTATTAGGAATCCTTAGCTATCTTTGTACTTGTACTTCTTGGAAATATGCTCTTGTGTAGAAATGTTTGAATATGAAATAAATCATATGATTTTTTATTCTTAGCTTCCTTTTTGGCTTACCTATCATTAGCTAGAATAGTTGTCCAATTAGCTAGTTCATGATAACCAATTTCTATAATCTCCCATGATTCTTTTCCTGTTAGAAAAGTCATCATTTTGATGCTCCAATAATCATAATAATTACCACTATATTCTAGAATAGGAAGATTATTATATTTTGGCAAGATCAATTGTTATAAATATCTGAAATAGAAAACGTCCACCTAAAAACCAAGCTCTGATACTAATTGAAGATTTTTAAATATAGAAAAATAAATCACTGCTAAAAAAGAAATCAGAAACTCACAACCAAATATATGTAATATTCATAACCAAAATATATATAGAATAGAAAAAAATATTTTTTTTTTCAAATTATTCGAATCATACTCTATTAATAATAAAAATATCAATTACAATGTATTTTATTGAATTGCATGTGAACATGCTTTTCTAATAAATAAATAAAATATTCTAAAACTATCTAAATAACAATTTACATGAAATCTAAACTAAATTTATCTCCAGTGTTCCAAAATATTTATTTTCAAAAAAAAATATTAATTGAATATTAATTAATTATTAAATAATTTACATTATTATTTTGCATAATTGAAATTGTTGTAGAACTGGAGTCAACAACAATTAACCAACAAGTATTAATTAACATAAGTAGAAAATATAAATATTTACATAACCATTTACAAGATAAATTATGAAATATTTACAATTTCAAACTTTCATACTTTCATCCTCAATCTAATAACATTCTCTAGCATTTTATCTAGTGTGTCAGATTCAACCAGCTTGAGATCAAGACAAGCATTTAGAACAAATTTTGAAAAATATTCATAATTTCAAACTTTCATCCTCAATTTAATATAACATAGACCTATATTATAATAAAATTATCTACCATTTTATCTATTATTTTAAATTCTTTACATGAGCATGGTAGAATGCCAAGCTATCATTGTCTCTCTTGATTGCACAATTTTGCTGCTCCTTCCTCTTAACTTTATTACAACATTCATAACAAAAATTAAGTCATTATAATTATTAACCGATACACAAAACACTTTACGTCACAAACACCACCAATATCATATACCCTCTATAATTTGCACAACTCACTCCCCATTATTACTATAAAAATTTGCAGATCAAATTATGACATTCAGTAATTTGGCTTGGCTTCATTTGTTTGAGGAACTCCTAGGGATTATTTATGAAGGATAAAAATCCCTAAAAATTAATTGAGCATGTGTCAAATAACACCTTATAAAGAGACAAGGCACTAACAAATGATTAGACACATGTCAAAAAGAATCTTTCACATGGCATTGCATAAAAGCTTTATGTTGCCATAAAAAAGTAGTGGGGAAGGACGGACCACTGCTAAGAGGAGTAAATGCTTCTTTATGAAGGATGGAAAATAATTGAAGGTCCATCCTTAAGACAAATAACACTTCATGGTTCAATAGGACATAAACACATTATTGTTATTTTTTTATATCTATTATAATATATTTATTTTATTTTTTTATATTATTATAATATATTTATTTTATTTTTTAATTTTTTAAAAACAAGTATAAAAATCCCTTTCAAAACAAATTTCTTGATAATTGAGGACCTCCAATTCAAAGGGGAGTTCTAACATCATTTTTATTATGGAAAAAATAAGCCACACATTGTTAGAGCATGGAGCTACTATGGAAAGATTAAATTTTTTTAAGTATGTAGTGTGGTTTCAATTCATTTTGACAAAGTATTATTGAAGTTCTAAAATTTATATATAATTTTGTTTTAAAGATAATAGTTATGTCAATACTTATTACACTATATGTTTAAATGAATAAAGTAATTTTTCTCTCTTTCTTTCTTAAAAATATTTTTGTATTAGTATGAAAGAGTGTTAAAGAATAATGTCTAAGCATACAAAGGTTAATTATGATGTTAATAAGTAGAGGATTTTATTTTAGTAAGGAACAATTATTAGTTGACCATATTATGCACTAAAGAGATATAACAACTTGAAGACACTAGTCATTTTACATCAAACATTTGTTATCTTACATGATACATAAGAGTATTACTAACCCTTTCTAACTATTTTATATATACACATACTTACCTCATTTTAAATATATTTTTAAAACATGGTTAAGTTGGTTATTTCTATTTGAACTATTTTAGATTATTTGTTCGCATTATGAACATTGGTAACATGATTGCTAACACTTATTAATAGTAGTTTTAAATAATTAGTATAGAGTACATACTTGATTTAATGAATTTATGTTGTGGATGTATACTTATAAGATTTGACATAATTGAAATTCCCTAATGTATAATACATGCATATGGTACAACATTGTATCCTTTCATTATCTATTTTAAATATCTCGTTTGTATGTTAGTTCTTGTTATTTGGTAGATAAAGGTGGTTACATTATATTAACAAATGGAGGTGGTGTATTAATTAATTGATATTAATTAGTCATTAATTAATCTATGTACACATAATTCTAAATAAATAAATAAATAATAAAATTATCCAACCACCTCATTTTATCTATTTAGCCTTCTCTTGAATCAATAATTAACTTAAATCTCTTTAAGACATTAAAAAATTCAAAAAAAATTATTTAAGACATTCATAACTCTCATTAATCATCTAACCAATACCCCAACTTCCTCAACCTCCTCATAAATGTATTTGACTCATCGATCAAATATCTGCCATACAAAATCAAATATTTAAAATAAATATAGATTTACCATATCAATTCATCCTTCCCTCCAAAACTAAATATAAAATGATCTTTCCTATTCCATGCGAAAGATAATGCAAGTATGAGATCATGAGAATAAGCATTCAAGAATCTAGAGAATCTTGTCATCAAATAATCAATCAAATCAAGCATTTTTTTTATTAATATGCTACTATATCCAATGGAGGAGGAGCAACCAAAATCAAAATATCAAAAGAACATATATCCAATGGAGGAGGAGCCTTCATTTGGTAAGGAAAGGAGAAGTATTGCGTGTGTTTCTCTTTCATTACTCAATCAGAGGGTATGTTAAATTTAGAGTAAGAATTGAATTTTATTTCTTAGTTTTCAGTTTAATATTTGAATCTTTTCATATTAGATTTGGTTTCTAGTTCTAATTTTTTTTTTAATTTTCTATTGTTTTAAAAGGTTTTGATGGATTTTTGGACTGATAATGAAGCTATAAACAAAGGGGAAAACTAGTTATAGTATTGGGAATGGAGTAGACACAAGAGATTTTAAGGGTTCGGCTTTGGATGATGTGGTGGTGGAGGATGAGAGGACTGATAGCCATGCTAGATGGTGATGAGGTTGTAATTAGAGGAGATGGAGGGGATATAAGTGTGGGAAGAGATTTAGGTGATGTATGCAGAAATGGAAGAACAAACACAAAGCTAGGTCTCCAATAACCCAATTGGTGACAATTATTGGGGGAGATGGAAAAAGACCCTCAATGCCATGGCAACTACATTTAAAAAAAAAAGAGCATAGCCTCGACCAGTAGTGGATTTTTAAAATGGATTAATTAGTATCATGAGGCTGAAATTTTTAATTTTTTGATTTACTCTAATGTAGACACCCTAATTCTATTGTGTTATGTCCTCCCTTATATTCTATTATTTACATTTATCATTTAACATTCTCATTACTCATTAACATGCTTATTCAAATCAAGCATCATGTTGTCAAAACATTGATGAAATTATTGTATATAATTTATTGAGGAAAAAAAAACCCAAATATCATGAGCACATATATCCAATGAAGGAGGAACATTAATTTCGTAAGCAAAGGTGATTTTTATTTTGTGTTTCCATTTCATTGTTAAATTAGAGGGTATGTCAGATTTAGATTAGGAATTGTGATTTATTTCTTGGTTTCTAATTTCTAATTTGAATATTTTCATATTAAATTTGGTTTCTACTTTTGATTTTTTTATATTTTTTAGAATTTTTAATATTTTGGAGGGATTTTTTGACTGATAATTAATCTTTGAACAAAGGGGAACAATTATAGTATTTATAATGCAGAGAATACATGGGATTTTTAGGATTTAGTAATAAAGGATGAGAGGACATATAGCTAGATCAGATGGTGATGAGGCCACAATTAAAAAAAATGGAGAAGGGAATATAGGTGTGGGAAGAGACAAAGGTGATGGCCATGAATATGGAAGAAAGATGCATAGCTAGGTCTTCATTACCACCAGTGGTGACAATTATAGGGGCAGATGGAGTAGGGCCCTCACAACCAAAGAAACCACATTTTTTCAAAATGGAACATGGCCCCGACCACTAGTGTAATTTTAAAAATGGAGTAATTAATGTTAATAGGTTGACATTTTTGAATTGTTGATTTTTTCTAATGTAGATACCTTAATTAATCCATCTTAGTGTCATCACTAAGTTACTATCAAAGACATTCATCATTTACCATAACTAACCCATTCATTTCTAAAAAGACAAATTATGACATGACCCCTATCCTATTTCACATAGTGACACCAGCATTAAATTTTGATTAATTAACTAATTAATAAAAACTAGTTAGTTAATTAGTCACTAACTAATCCATTCACATAGAATTCCAAATAAACAAAATAATAAAAATATGATTCAACTACCTCATTTAATGTATTTAACCTCCTTTTTAATCATTAACAAAATTATTCAAACCTCTGTAAGACATTCAAATATTCAAACAAACCTACATAATACATTCAAACTCATTAATCATCTCACCAATACCACAACTTCCTCAACCTCCTTATTGAATGCATTTGACATACAAACAAAATCTCTCCCATCCAAAATAAAATATTTCAAATAAATCTAGATTTATCTTGTAGTGTTCTTGTGTAATCCATGAGAGCAATTTTAATTATTTTTTTAGATAGAGGTATAAAACTAGATTTTGAAAGGTTTTGGAGTTATACGAAGGATCAAAATAGAAAATAATGAAAGCCCACATATATCACCTCTTCCATTAGCGCATGAAACACACTTCAAACCTACTAGGAACAAACTATCCAAACAATAACCAACATAAAATACTAGACAACAAAACCTAACAAAAAAATAACACACAATCAACCAATAAACCTTCTGCATTCAACTGAAAGACCATTAGGATATAGTAAAAATTATGTGTTACAATCTACCTTTGATGGCTTTTTATGAGGGGAATTATTTGAACTAAATATTTTTTTGAGACTTCCTTTCTTATTCCTATGCACTAAATACAAACCCTTCTTGTCATCAAGATATGTATCAGGAGAGAAGGGTATATCTATTTCTATTTGACTTGATTCTTTACCACCCCCAAATGAACCACTTCCTTTAGAAGGTGATCTTAGAAACCTTGATGGGAATCATGGGGATGTATTAATAAATTATTTAGTTTTTATCACTGCAACTATGGATTCATTCATATTCAAATCTAAGTCACCCTTTATTTCAACATTATGGATAGTAATATGACTGGTAAGAGAATCCTTTCACCAAGTGGAAACTTTATTTATTTTAGGGTTATTACAATCTTTGGTTAAATGGATGGTCAAAACTCAAACATAGTAATGAAAAGGTAGGCCCTCATAGTCGAGGGATTGAGTCCAAGATCAGTCTTCTAATTTTAGTTCCATTTTATTCTGCTAGTTCCTTGGATATGCCCATGTTAACTAAGATTCTAGAAAAGGTTGTATGCGAGAACAAGGATGTAGTAGGGTCAACTTAATAAAATTTATCAATGGAGTTACCTATGGCCTTAAAGGAGAGGTTTGACAAAAAATGTAATGGAAGATTGGGGAGGCAAACCCAGATGGATATGAAATTGAATGGTTTTGTGAGAAGATTGAAGTCTGGGAACAATGGCTTCATCACAAGGGGTGATGATCAAAGGTCCAAATCCTATTTTGAATTTCATTTTTATCTTCAATGCTATTAAAAACAATAATAATTTTTTTTTAAAAACTAAGGTATATTTCTAGCCCACCATACATAACAAGTTGTGTTGGCTCAAAAATTTGTCAGAGGATAGATTCGTGACTTTGATTCAACAGTGTGGGAACTGAGTCATTATGTTAGTCAGAAACACAAGACAAAATCCATATCCTATTAGTAGACATAGCTACCTTTATTGAAATCCAAAAAGGGAACATCAAGTGAAAATCTATTCACATTTATTTACAATAAAATAATTTTCTATTGGGGATTTTCGTACTTTTAACCAAAAAGTACATAAAGGAGATAGAAAGAAAATGAAGGAAAAAATGGGAAAAATGGAAAGAAAGGAAGGATGAGAAATAAAAGGAGAAATGAAGAATAAGATTATTCTATCTAGTTAAACACATAAGCTATTATGATAACCCTAGTAAAGATGAAGGGAAAATCTGGATAGCTAAACATAAAGACTCACTAGAATAGTCCAAGATTTGAGACATAGCTGAGGAATACTTTTTCATGAAAATGATATGGGAAAGACATATACTAGACATATGGATAGGATACATACATCAAGGAGATTGGATAACCTTACAAAGAAAGATATTCAACAACCCTGTATTTCCTAATAAAAACTGGCATAAAATCCTATTCTTAATCTCACTAAGGATTTCTAATGACAAAGCTTCTAATGTAGATTCAATAGAACTTTCCACACTTAACAACTTCACATTCATTCACTATTTAAAAATAACATTCTAGCAAAATGAAAAAACAAGAATCAAAGAGAACTGACATACGCATGCATATCATCATTCAAAAAATCTCATGGAACAAAATCTAGTAAAACATTTATTTACTGATTATTCATGGGATTGTACATACAGATTCCTTCCTTCCACTTGCAAAAGTTCTACTATCAGAAAACCAACTGGCATAAAGCCAACCTGAGCCTGGCTAAAGTTAACCCCCAAAGGAGTTCCAAACTCCTATTTATAGGTTACAATAGGTGTAACCACCCACAACCACCTCCATAACTTTATTTATGGTAAAAGGTTTATATTTTATAGTTACTTTATCTCAAATGACTTTAAAAAGGTAAAAGAAAAACCTTTTTAAGTTATTATAAAAAGTGCAATAGAGAAATAGAAAGACAAATATTATTGGTGGTTATTGAGAAAAAGACAAATCTTTTTGCTGAGTAATACCTTGTTCTGCCATTGGGAAATCTTTGATTCATTGACATTTGTTGAGTTTTGTTTCTCCTTTGGTAATCCATCTTGACATACACTATAAATCTTTTGAAATATTCCCTTATCAGATATTCCCTATTATATGAACAATATCTCTAATCCATTTTTATCATCATACTCTTCCTAAGGTGTCTAATGACCTCTTAGCACCATCACTAGTATTAAATTTGGAAGCCTCCACATAAAATTAGTCCTATCTTATGTTGTAAGATTGATTGACTCTTCAGTACAAAGAACTATGCCTATGTGTTCTCAAAATTCATAGGTGCATGACATGAATGCCAATTCATATACGTGCAACTACTCCAAATTTGTTTCCACTACAAGGAATTTCTCATCTTCTATCATTATGTCATGTGTTTAATTTCTCATTTACTCAATTTCATTGATCTAAAAATGAATTTACCCATGCAAAGAAGTCCACCCTTAATTCTTTCATTAACTATGTTGTTTTCACTTATGGATATTTTATCCACACTTTGTGTAGGCCACCATGAACACTAGAAACCTCTATCAAATTCATAAAGAACTTGCTGAGTATCAATACTACCTTCAAAGTAACCAGTACCATGAATTTCCTCAAAAACCATCTTCCAAGCATGCAAAATTATGAAAATCTCTTTTAAACAACTTCTCAACTCCCCAAATATCACACATGAAGCCAAAACCATCTTTCCATGTAAAATCATAAATTTCCCTGCTCAAAATAACCTTCCAAAATCCCAAACCCACATCTTCTATGGTCAAAACCACCCTCCACATCTAATACTTATGAATTACGAGTCTAAACTACTCTTGAAAAGGCTTGAAATAAAAAAAATACCATACATGAAAATAAAATCCACATTTAAAATGGATAAAACCACGTATTTTTAATAACCCACTAATTAAGCCAAAGTTCAAGGATTTTTTTAGTGGGAAAAAGTTTTTTTTTGAAAATGTTAGGTAATACCACATGTTAATGTTTTGAAAACAAATCATTTCACCTTCTACCATGCATTTCATATACTTTTAAAACATGGTGGGCTACGTGGATGGATAAGGGGGAAGTTGAAAACATAAATGGAAGTTTATATCTCCTTAAAACACTTTACAAGGTATTTAAGATCATGAAACACTTTATGGAGTTTTAAAGATGATAAAACACTTTATGAGCTCTTAAGCTTTCAAAAACATGATGCGGGCTTTGAAGCCTTACAAAATAGTTTTTAAGATTTTAATGTTCACCAAACATAATGCGGTTTTTTAAACCTTATCAAACATTTTTTAGGATTTTGAATTTTATGAAACATTTTTTTGATTTTTGAAGTTCATGTTAACCAAACATAATGTGGTTTAAAAAAAATTTCAAACATTTTTTTGATTTTTGAAGTTCATAAAACATGATGCAGGTATTTGAAGCTGTTAAAACTTTTTGAGGAATATGGAGGGGTTTAAAACATTATGCAAGATTTTATCACTGACAAAACACTTTTCAGAGGATTTAAAGGGTTATCTAATATTTTGTAGACTTTTGATGATCATCAAACATTTACAAAAATTTGGATCTTTTAAAACACTTTGTGGTTATTTGGAGTCCATGAGATATTTTTAGTTTTTTGAACCTTATGAAATATTTTTTGGGTTTTTGAACTTCATGAAATATTTTTTGAGTTTTTGAAGTCCAATTTGCATGTTGCGAGATTTAAAGGTGCAATTTTCATGTTGACAAGTTTAAAGGTGCATTTTGCATGTTGCAAGGATTTTTACAATGTTCAAACTAATGCTAGGATAAATGATTCTACTCAACAAGGTAATGGAATCTCATGTGTGTTTGAATACATTGTCAGAATCTAACGATGTGCTTAACATGGTAATAAAACCCCCCAAAACTAGACTTAGGAAAATTTTAACTTCTTTTTTTTTTAAATTTTGTCGACTATGTCCACTCTTGTACTGCTTTATGGATACCTCAGAGTAATCATAGGTATACAAAACATATGAACCACCACCTTGTGTCTATCGTAAGTGTTGACACATTTTTTGTGTTTTTGTGATACAAAAAATGGTGAAACCATCTTGTAGTATCTCATCTTTTGTGAATCATCCTTTATACATCTAGGGATGAGAACCTTATATGTAGCATCATCTAGCATCATGCCCCCCACTATGACCATCATGCATAACTTTATTTTCAAGTGTGGAACTTGGCTCCAAGGCATGATCTTCTTTTATTGAAAGAGTTATGGTCAAGAGATCTTTAATATGCTCAATTTTGTCATCCAAAACTCCTAAAAAACATATCTCAATATGTGACTCAAGCTTTATCCATTAGGCTACAAAGTTGGTGTTTATTTTGTAAAAAAAATTTACTGTCCATGTTATTAAAACACCTCCAATTACTTTTGAGAGTGTAATTGGAGGTGTTGTCATGAAATGTAAAATTTTATGACAACAAGTTGCCACTACTCAGATATCCCTACATGTAGATCATATAGTTTTGGCCAAATATTAGCATAAAGATAAATGATGCATCTAGAAGAGAAACATTCCTCACCCTCGAGAACTTCATGAGCCTCTTATTCACCAAATAATATAGTTAGAGTTGAAATCGTCAAATTATGGTGCTTTAAATATGATATGGGTTTCACAAGTTCTAAACAAGTTTAATATTGTATCAAAGTAATGAACTCGAAAACTATCAAGACAATAAATTATCAATAGGTAAAGCTTCTAAAAAAAATAACTTGTATTGATTTGTATTGAATGACTTGAAATAACTAAAAAATCAAAACCATGTTTAAATAAGCCTCAACTCATAAATAGAGTTTACATGCAAAATTTTAAAAAAAAACTAAAATCTAAAAAAACTATTTTTAGCAGCTGTTATTTATAGTAAGTTTTGGATGTAAGCATGCATAGCTCTAAAAATCTCCCAAAATCTAATCCCATTCTCAAATGTTGTAAGTGTTCTTCTTTAGTATTATCGAATATCAAAATATCATTAAAATAAATAACCACAAACTTACCAATATATTCTTGTAAAACTGTATTCATCACCCTCATAAATGTGCTAGGTGCATTAGATCATCTGAATGGCATCACCATCCACTCATATAAGCAATCCTTAAAATTTTAATCTGATAATAACCTCTCCTTAGATCAATCTTGGTAAAATATTTTAATCCTACAAGCATATCCATCATATCATTTAAATGAGGTATAGGAAATATATATTTGATTGTGATTTTATTAATTGATATACTATCCACACACATTCTCCACCCTCCATCTTTATTTGGAGTTAGCAGTGGTGGTATTGCACATGGACTCATACTTTCCCTTATCACTTTCTTTCTTAGCAATTCAGTAACCTATTTATTTAATTCTGCATGTTCTATTGGACTCATCTTGTATGTTGTTTGATTAGGTAGATTTGATCCTTGAATCAAATCAATGTGATGCTGATTATCTCTCTTCGATGGTAAATCATCTAGTAACTCATCAGGTATAACATCTACATATTCTTTCAACACTCTTTCTACTTCATTGGTATGTACACCACTTATGTGTCTTCATTCTTTGCTACTAATACATAACAACAACTTGCCACCTTCATATCTTGGATAAATTCTTTAGTACAAAGCATGCTTTCTATCTTCTCTTCCTCTTTAAGTGGCAATAGAACTACCTTTGTACCAACTTTACAAAAAGTGTATGTGTTCTTTGCTCCGTCATGAATTACCTTCCTATCAAATTGCCATGATCTTCCCAATAACACATGACATGCATCCATTGGAATAACATCACATAATATTTCATCATTATAGATTTTTCTTATAGAAAACTTGATTAAGCACATTTTATCTACTATAACTTCATTCCCTTTCTTCAACCATAAAATTTGATAAGGAATAGGATTCTTTTCACATTACAAATTTAGTTTCTCTATCATTTATTTAGAAACCATATTTTTGCAACTACCACCATCTATAATTACTTATTTGTACCTTTCCACCTGAATTACGTCTTGTTGGAAAAATATTTGATCGTAGCCATGCATCATCATCTTCTTTATTCTACACTTATTCCTTTCTTAGAGCGATCATGGTTCTTCTCATGGTGAGATTCTTTCCAAAGTTTATAGGTGCAACTTTAATATTTTGCTCCTCTATCTCAGCCTCAACTAGATTCACTCTTGGGTGATATTCTTGCCTCCTTTCTTGATCTTGATAGTGTGGACACTCAAATGATCTATGCCCTTATTCTCCACATCTATAATAAACATAAGATCTTCACTGATTCAAAAACCATCCTATAACACCACCATAACCTCATCCTCTCTAAAGTCTTCTTCTTCTTTTTTGGTATTGAAACCCTTGCCTATTGTCATCTTGCCTTTCTGCATGATGTGATGATTCACCTCTATTTATATTAGACCCACGTATGGTGGTATTAAACCCACATCATCCCCTATTTGGATGATATCCACCCCTTCTTGGACCAAAAAATGTTCTTCTAAAATTTTATCTATTTTTTTTTTTAATTTTGCCTTCAAAGCTAATTGATAATCCTCCTCCATGCAAAGTATTATATTCATGCTTAATTCATCTTGAATAGAAAATTTCAAACCATTTATATACCTTGCATCCATCTTCTCTTATGTTTCATCATGTTCTAATCGTATGGAAAACTTATAAAAATCATCTATATACTCTTATATATTGTGATCTTTTTACGTCAAAATTTGAAATCTTCTGTATAGGGTTTGTGTATAATCCATAGAAAAAAAATTCTCCCTCAGCTTCTTCTCCATCTTTTTTCATGAATTAATCTTCTCTTCACATTTTCTATATCTCTCTTTCTGCAGGTGATCCAACTAAATCATTGCATGACCTTTCAATTTCATGCATGCAAACTTTACCTTCTTGTCTTCTCTCATGATCTTCCAATTGAAGAATTTTTCCATGGTATTAATCCAATCTATCAAATCCTTTAGTTTTAAACTACCCCTATAATCTAGAACATCAACATTGATTCCCTCATTTTTTCCTTCTAAAGCTTGAACCATCCTCTCTTTCATCGATGGTGGTTGCTCTTGCTATTCTTATTCTTGCTGAATTTCTTCATCATGATCCGTGTCCTACTCATCACCACCTTGTCCTCTTCTCTATTTGGTGATAACCTCAGTTAATTATTTCACTTGCTTCTGTAACTTTTTATAGTTCATCTATACAATACCTCCTCATCCTCTCACCATGTCTTACTCCTCTAATATTCAAACTTGCTTTGATACCATATAATGAACTAAAAAATTATCAAGATAATAAATTATCAATAGGAAAAGCTTCTAAAAATAATAACATGTATTGATTTGTATTGAATGACTTTAAATAATTAAAAACTCAAACCATGCTTAAATAAACCTCAACTTGGAAATAGAGTTTACATGTAAAATTTGAAAAAAATACTAAAATCTAAAATAACATCTATTTTTAGCAGCTACTATTTATAGTAAGTTTCACATGCAAGCATGCAGACATCTAAAAATATTTTGAAATATTCTAAATGATAAAATTATCTTATGGTACGAAATTCAACTGAAATTAACGCTCGATCCTAAAAATATAATTTTTTTAAAAATAGAAAAAATCCAAAATAATAATTAAATTACAATTTTAGACCCTCAGATGATCATGTATAACCTCTAAAAAATATCAAAGAAATCTCTAAGCAGATAAAACTGCTTAGGACAACAACAAATTTTTTGATATGGTTGTTTTGGCACGTTAAAAAAATCAAACAGAGCTACAGGTCAAAATTTATAGCCTCCAGAAGGTTGGCCTATTTTGTTTGCATCACAAAGATTGTCAAAAAAAATAAAAATTTAAGACTATTTCCTATGGTTGTTCTACTTTATTTATTATGATATATATATATATATATATATATATATATATATATATATATATATATATATATATATATATATTTGGATTTTTTTTGTTGGTTTTTATTTTAATTATTGATACGAAGTTAAACACTAATTTGATTGCATTTGTCATGACAAGTGTCATCACCCAAACAAATTATATTTATACTCATCTTGCATAAGTATAAAGGCAAGATCACTTTCACTTGTGTAAAAACACTTGATTATATTCAATTTGATTAAATGTACATATAACCTTTTAGGTTTAAGTCACGATAGCCATAATATTATGATTAAAATAATATGTGATGTATGATATCTATGATGATTCCATGTGTCTCCCATCCTTGTGCCATTTCCTCAGAGTTATTCATAAGATTTAAAAGTAAAAATATCTTATAAGAGATCCAAAAACACATTGGATTGCAAAATATGTCGTAATGTTTTTAAGTATTTGAACACGCTGTAAGACTTTGGTCACCACTGTCACTATAGCTTTGAAGTATGTGGGACCACTTAAACATTGTAAATTCCTTCATAGCTCTGTGTCCACATGGAAAACCACTGCACAATAGATTTTCATCTGATTTGTAACTTTTATCACTTTTGATTTTATTGCATTCAATGGGATTGAAACATGTAATCGATTTTGATTGGATTACAATATAGTGATAGAGTTTCATTTGAGTTGAGTTAGGTCCACAAATGTGTGGGTCCTTTAAATTCACTTTATCTTCTTAACGGGTCCACTTTATATATATATATATATATATATATATATATATATTAATAATCCATCACCACGTAAATTTATATTTTAGATTTAAGCTAATAGTAAATTTTTAGTTAGAAGGTAATGTAAGTTTAAAGTTGAAAAGGTGTTTAGACTATATTAGTTATTTTACATATGAAAAAATTGATATCTTTAATGGTAGGTGATCGTATCTATCAACTTAATGTGAAAGTGAATATGAGTTAATATATTTATGTAGTACATGCGGGGATCAAATTTTTGGAAGTTATAATTTTTTATTCATAATTTTGTTTGAGTCAAAATAATTGTTTCAAAAAATTTGATTTATTTATAATTTGTTCTATTTAATTATGTATATTTTTAAAAAATTTAGAAGATTTACGATGATTTTTTTGATGGATGAACTGTTTTGGAGATTTTTTAAAGTGAATCCTTCTACTTAGATGGTGAGTTTTAGGGATGATTCTTTGCCTCTGACTTTTGAAGTGGTGGCATGTGTTTAACTACTTG
>JARHVA010000070.1:8695000-8827500 GCA_037957365.1 Torreya grandis
AGGTATTAGGGTCTATATTATAGCTTCCACACACACACACACACACACACACACACACACACAATTTATAATATATAATAAATAATATATAATATTATAACAAAAACTATTATTATTATTATTATTATTATTATTATTATTGTGTGTGTGTGTGTGTATGTCACCCAATGCACCATTTTTCCATTTGTCAAGTTCAACATGAAATGAAATGCCTATTCCCCACATAATTCATTGTTCAAAAGAAACATGAATGTATTATTAAGTTAAGTATGTGCTAACATGCATGTAGCTTCACTTTATTATTGGTTAATTTTAAGTTAGGGCATAATCGATAAGGTCAAGATTTGAGTTACTATAATATTATATTACCTCAATTTTCTATCATAAGTGTATGAGTCTTGTAGTATAATAATGGTTCTTTATCATCTGAATGAAATGGAAGAGATTAATATCAAGGAAGGCACTATTTCATGCTTCCAAGTGTTAGTTAGTGATGAGTAATTTATACTTTTTAAGACTGTATTTCCTGTTACAACTAGATGCTTGGAAGTTGGCAGAGTAATAGCATTTTGAATTCAACCAAGTATTACTAACATTATAATAATAATGTGTTCTCATTTTTTGTAATATTATATGAACATGTATATGTGTAAGTTATGCTAATTGTGTGGATCCATCTTGGATACAATATACAATGAAACCCTAACATATACTGATATAGGGAATGGTAAAGTAAATATTGAGAAACATATTGTGTTTGATGTAGTTTAATTTGAGATGGATACATTAGTTTTTAATAGTGTAGATGCTTGAATTTTATCTTTTTATAAATTTAGGAGAATGTGGAAAGTGGTAAAAATGTGGTGATAAGATTTATGATTTGATTTATGTTATACCTCAATATGGAAACAAGGGATACTCTATACAAGAAATCTTTAATTGATGGTTTGGTAAACAAATTATAAATGGTATATGCCTTGGAATGAGTGTTAAGTCATTATGATTCATTTATATTGGTAACTAATTAATTAGGGTTTAGGGTATAACCACCTTATCCTTAAGTTGTTAACAAAAGATATACAAAATTCAAGTTGATTCTTGCAATAAGCCATAAAAAAAATAATGAAATTGTAAACAAGTGGTGAACTCCTTATATTGATTCTTTCCACTTAAATTCATTGTGGTATTTTATTACAATTGAATAGGGTGTTAATGCATGTCTAATATGAAACTATGTTAAAAGTCCAATGTAGTCTATGATTAGTAGAACCCATAAATTGACCTCTTAAAGGCACCATGAGCTAGTAAGAGACTAAGGAGAATGTAAGCACAAACAAGGTCTAAATGCATCATTAAGTATTCAAATTTATGGATATGATTAATCACATGAATTAATCATAATATATTCAATAACTCATGATAGATGTGAATATGGAGTATGATTTCTATATGGTTTAATAGATAACTACTTGGTAATTTAATTATTTAAACTAGTTTATTTAATGAGACTTTTAGTTCTTGGCTTTAATGGGAGTTATTGTTTGAGAAATTTGGTAAACCCTAAGATCTTTCATAATGTTTTTGTTAAATGGCTTTGTAATATGAAACTTTAGGGTGATTTATTTTTCAATAGAATTGAAATGAGTAGGCATGAGTAATGCAGTCTATGATTAGCTTGAACAGTAGGCTGACCTTAAGAGCTCACCCAACTCGAAGGAGATTTTAGGCTCAAGGGTTATCATTAGTAGTGTTTAAGGTTATATGAAACACTCTTGGATATATCTTTTGGTCATAACTTTAAGATTGTTTTATAATTTGAGTTAATATAGGTAATGGATCATTCTTGACCATGAAACTCACTATAAAGGATATACTAAAGGGTTAAAGTATTGTTGATGAGATGTTAACATTTCAGATAAACTAATCTCTCTCAATGATTGTGTGAGTGTCAAAAACATATCTTTAGAGAATGTTTGCATTTTATGGTTAAATGGTGATAAATCCATTTAAATTCATAGCTTTATCTCCTCTCATGATTAGGTTTGGTAGACAAACCTATTATTCATCATGTGGATCCTTTGTTTCATAATTTTTTATTGATTAGAGGAAATAGTCTCACCAATATAATTTTTTTATTTTCAGGAGTATAACCATGAGGTTATTGTTAGAACTTGTATTAATCAATTAATCTAGAAGTGGGTAAAATATACTTATGGTTATCAAAATAAGTTTATAACAATCATGTATATGTTTTCATTTAATTATTTGAATTTAGATTACATATATGATGGTTGATGATGGAATTAGAGAATCATAACTCTAAAATTACCAAATTTTTGTGTATCAAATTTTGGGGTTTAGACATAGATATACTTACTCCCATTTCCTCTACAGTCTCTCTAATTATCCTACTGACTCCTACATTCACCCCTTCATCTCTTATTGGGATTTGCTTGTTCTAGATCTTTTATCATTGCATCTTTCTCTAAAGCCCCAGAATATTTTAAACATCTTATGACTTCTCCCTAACCATCATTCTATATTCATTCAATTGGTCTAGTATTTCAAGTCCCTCTATCATTTTTTCATCCTCCTCTAGTTTGCATCCCCATTTCTCTTTTACCCAAATACTCCATGTCATTTTTCACAAAAAAAATCTTCAATAATAAAATAATTAACTTCAAAAAATTACCTCTTATTCTTTGTATAGATAAATAGTACCCATTTTAAAATGTATTACCCTTGTATAATAAATTCAACATTGTATCCATCAATGGTAGTTTTCAACCAATGATGAATTGCATAGATCCACTAAGAGTCTAGTTTTCACAACCCTTCCAAATTTTATTCATTCCAAACAAAATTTTCTATTCTACAATGTTTGAAGCAATAGTATTAAGGTTTGGATATCCATGATGCTAACAAGTCAGGCAAATAATAAATTTTTCCATAGATATGTAGAGATATAATAGCATGAGCACACAGTCATAGCCTTACATCTTCTTCCTCTATGAAGAAACATATTATCAATGTTAAATGATTCCTGAGGTCCCTTTGACTTGGAAACCTTATTAAAATTTTGAGGTCCTCACAATGAAACTATTGTTATAAATGGTTCTTGGATTTCCTCATCAAGACATGCTAATATTCTTAGTCTTGTATGTCATGATGGAACTGACTAGATGTTAAGAATTCAGATTAGCATATATTTAGACAGAGAGAAAAGAATTATATAAACTAACACAATATTACACACACACACATAGAGAGAGAAAGACATAACATTGCATATACAATTGGTTTCCACTAATTTCACTCACACATTGCAATCATCCTTCTAAGTGGATAGACACAACTTATACAATATAAAATATAAATATACACTGGTTGCCAAAGAATTCTAACATAAAACACAAACCAATATTTAATTTTAAGAATATCCAAGATTTATATTGAATCATAACTAATTAAGAGAGATAACTAACATTTATAGTCTTTAAAGGGAACTTGACTCTTTGTTTCTTATTTCCTATTATTCTCAATTCAAGGTAGACTTTCCTTATTTAAATTGTTAAAAGTATATATATTAAAGCTTCAAAGCCATAAAATTTTTAAGAGTGGATCACATGAATTAGTTGTTGTTTATTACATTAGTGCATAGAATAACTTTTTCTCTATCAAGGGTGAATTTTCCTTGAAGTGAAAATACTTGCATAACCGATAGATAGTGATAGGTTTGTCTATCATGTAATTGTTGTGAAAGATTTTAGTCAATGCAGGGAGCACTATCTTTAGTGTTAGTCATGTAAGAGTGCACTGTATGGTAGCATTTTTCATTATTTTTAGATTGAAAGTAGGGCAATGGATATATGCATATGAACTCTTTTGATCACACAAAAGATATTTAAAATTTGTAGCCTTAATAGGTTGCATGGATTGAGATATGAAGATGAAATTTTTGTAGGTACTTTATAAAGGATTTGAGTATATGATTTCTATTATTAATGTTCTCTCCACCTACACATGTTAAGATTTAAAGTGTTAATTGAAGCAAGGACCTATAATAATAGATATAAATATTAGAAAAAAGATGCCATGTATTTGTTAATAATAATTATGATGTTGGATAAAAATTAAGCTCTTCATACAATGTCCAAGGCATATATTATTTGATTTAGCAAATATGCCATCAAGACCTATGTTTTAGTTCAATAAAAACCAAGAAAACATTGGAAAAAACTCATATAAAGAAACAAAAGTAGATATCATCATAACAAATGAAGGTGTTTATGTTTATTTTTTACTATTAATTTTTAAGTTACAAGTTTATCCAAATTTGGTAATGAGGCTCAATAATGCTAAATTCAATAATCCATGGAGGATTTTGATACCAGTTAAAGTTTTTCAAGTGGCGAAAGCCCTATATTAGTTGAAACAACTATATCAGGATTATATATTATTTTTTCATCATCTCCATGTAACTATTTCCTACTTTTGTGAATATGGAAAATGATTTGACTTTGATTACACTAGTTCTTATAGTTAGAAAGGATATAATAAAGTAAAAAGGCATTGAGACACAAAATTGTTAATGTTCTTTGCACATCATAGGAAATTATAAATCAGTGGTTGAGGAGATGCATCAACTAGTCAAACTCCTCAGACACAAGATAATTCTTTCAAAACATTAGGCCAAATCATTAACATTATCCATGATGAGGATCTAGAAGAAAAATTTAGAGCCTATATACTTAAATTTAAAATATCTAGGAATTAAAATCATGGATGAAATATACTATAGCTAGATTTGCAACAAGATACTTGAAAATTAGATTAAAAAAACTATGACATACCTTTGTTTTGCATCTAAGATTGAAAGTAGGTCATTGATAAATTTTTCATCTTTCAACAGCGGGATAAATGTTGCTTGGATAGCTATAATAGCTCTCTTTGTGCCCTATCATTTGACCATGTTTTTGAATAAGTACATTAAAAATTATTTGGCTAGTGTTTTTTGTCATTGTATAAAGACATATTCTTCTTGTATTTGAACATTTGACCCTATGTGATCAATAATGGGTCTTGACAATGCATTTTTTTTTCAAGTACAAAAAGCATATTACTAGCTTCCATGTGCTCCTCAAGCAGATTTATGAATTTTTATATTGCTTTCTAATGTCAATATTGAAATAAACTAAAATAAATGTGTTTTTTTGTGTAATTTAGTTGCACTTTCCAATGTGTGAATGATAACAGAAAAGATATATGAGATGTTTGCACTTGGAAATGACACACATTGACAATTGCAATCATATGCATACTTCTGGTGATAATTGCCATTATTGACTCAACATTACTTGTTTTGTATTTCATAGTTTTAGAAATGCAAATGCATTTTTTAATGCAAATCATAATTCCATGAACATGAAACATTAAAATACAGTATAAATGTTGTAGTAAATAATCACATATAATATTTTCTTGTAAACACAATATATCAGATTGCATTGTGTCATAATCATTGAGAATGTCTTGCATGTGTGCTAATAAGATTCTTGTGTTTAAAGATGAGATAATTATATCATAATTTACACTCAACCTATCCATTCTTTTTTCTAATTTCCATTTTGCATATATCTATAGACAAGACACTTCTATTGTTATGTTTTATTTGACTTTGAATTTTTTCTATTGTAAATGGAGCCAATAAGTACAATAACTCAATTGCTTTCACATATGAAATTTTTTACATATATCTATAGACAAGACATTTCTATTTTTATGTTTTATTTGACTTTGAATTTTTTCTATTGTAAATGGAGCGAATAAATACAATAACTCAATTGCTTTCACATATGACACTGCTATGTATAACAAGCAATGTTATTTGACCCCAATTAGATCAAATGGAAGAAATTTGAGTGTGAAGCCTTAAAATTTAAATTAATATTAATTTAAAAATATCTGAATTTTAATTGATATGTTTTATTTTTTTAAATTATATATTTTTTCAAAATCATTTTTAATAAATTAAAAAAATAAATCTATAAAATTAATAAAATTCAACATAGTAATTAGCTTGTTTATTTTATTCATTAGCATAGGATAAAGCTGCAACAATGTGCTTTGTCCCATGAAGTATCTTTGACCATTATTATGGATTATCCTCCAATTGTTACTTATATTTCATAGAATTTGCCTTTACTTATGTTACTCTTTGTATTGATCATTTTCCCCCCATTCCCACTAATTTGGTTGCAACATGATGATTTTATACACTACTCACTCTTCTAAATTTATTTTTCTTTTTTCATTAGTTGGCCACCCTCATGCACCTTCCAAACTGTCAGCTGTATGATTGTATTTATGCTTATAACTGAATACCATCATAATTTTTGGTAGATTGTATTATGGGAAAATTTCAAGAGATTATTAATGTCTAAAATTTTAGTGTGTGTGTGTGTGTGTGTGTGTGTGTGTGTGTGTGTGTGTGTGTGTGTGTGTGTGTATATATATTCCTTTTTCTATTATATATATTTTTAACAGTCTCAAACAATATTTATAATCGTACCTTTATAACAAATAATTTTTTATATCAGTAGACATGCACAGGACTGAGCCTTCCTTTTTGTACATGATCAACGACTAGCAATCAATGCTACCATTAGTTATACAATTGAGTCTTCATATTATATACCTCTTTAATTTGTGGTAGTTAGTCTTCAAAACCACTTTTCAAGTTGGTGATCTCTTTGTCACATTGAGGTTTGAGCACTAAGTATTGCATAAGGAAGGTGGACCCATTTCTTCAATTAACAACTACTCTCACATTAAATACCTCTTGTTATTTATTTATATTTACTATTTTAAAAACTTCAGATTTATTGTTCCATCATAAGCCTTATTCTCATGATGATGGATCATGTTAGATTGATGACTATGATTTTTTTGTGTTCATAAGATGATTCAAAGAATCTCCATCATTTTTGGTTTTTAATTTTTTTTCTTGCCAAAAGGTATGTAGGGGTGATGTCATTGCATATATATTTATGATGACTTGTGTTTCTTTCAATGGGATGTGCAAGTCCCTAAATTAGGAAGATAAGGTATTCAACTGACATCCGTCGATGCTTTCAATTTTAATATGAACCCTTCATTTCATCCCATTTTTTTAAAATTTGAAGTTCAAGGCAATGAAAAATCTTCATTCAATTTTTTTAAGTTGCATCAATGTAGTTTCAATTCCTTTTTTCCTCTCTATGAACACCCATTCAGGAGTTTCTAGCAGTATTTTTGCATTTTCAAGTATGTTAGGGAGGTAGCTCCCTTAGTACAAGACTAATCTTGGAGTTAGTAGAGAGATCATTATCAGGTGGCAATACATAAGGGTAACTTGGCTGAAAAAGAGCCACATGGCTTAGTTATTATGGGGGTTACTGAATGTCATTATAATGGGGGTTGGTATTAACTCATATAAAAATAAGGGTACAGTGTGCCAAGTCCTTACAGAAGTTAGAATAGAATTGAAATATGTTCACATTATTTTATAAAAAAATTTGTGTTCAGTTTTATAAAATTTGTCTTCACCTAATCCACAAATACAATAAAGAATATATCTTTTTTTATAGTTTCTAAAGTTTAAAGCTTTTATAGAAACACTCCTATGTATTATTATTATGAAATTAACTAAAATATGTAATAAATGTAAGATCATTTTATGAAAAATGAGAAAAGAATTAAAATTAAAAATATATTTATAATTACAATTAAAAGGTAAATAAATATACAAAAAATTATTGTACATATAAATAATTGTAAGATTCTTTTATATTGTATTTGATTGAATATTTTTTAGATAATAATAACTAACTAAAATATATATTATGAAGTAACACTAACATAACAAAAGCAATGTAAAGCCATTAATAATAAATGTTACAACTAGATTAATTAAGCACTAACTAAACTTGTATTTATATATAATAAACGTTACAACTAGATTGATTGATCACTAAATAAAACTAAAAATTTATATGATTGAGATTTTAGTAATTGTAAATATGCTCTCTTGATAACCTAGATATTTACACATTGATTGTATTTATTGATTGATTCACACATTTATTCTATTGATAAATGAGGTAACTCATGGGTACATTCAATTGGATTAGGATTGGAAAATATTGTAGTCGTAATTAATGTATATGCAACAATTTTAGAATGACCAATTGACTACATGCATATTACATGTTTACTTTTTTCCATTAGTGTGGGTGGGTTTGCTTACAAGCTATCAGAATTTTATTTTAACATTACACAATTAGATAGTCCAAATGATGTTATTTATACTAAATTTAAGTATAATGGAATTGATATATCTTGTCATTTACACTTTGTCTTTACATAAAAATTATAAAATTATCAATTGACTACAAGTTTATTAGATATTTAGTAATTTCTATCAATATGTAAGATTATTAATTATGTTTATTTAAATTGATATGGTAAATGGTTTATTTTGTAAGTGCATTTAAGTAGATTGAGATTGATTGATATATTTATTCATAATTTCTATTTATTAAAAATTTACATAATGATGAATTTATTGTATGCATAATTGATATCTAGTCATTTTCATCAGTATAAGTATATTTAAAAGGTGATCATAAGAATCTCAATTACGATTGCACAAATATATATGTTAAATGGTGTAAATAACATGTGCATTCAAGTACATCACAACTCATCCATCTTATTATCCACAACTAATCTTTATGTAAAAGTCAAATAATGATCAATTAATTGAATATATATAATATTTCTAGTAATTTTCATCAGTGTGGGTTTATCTATAAAGTTAATAAAATAATATAAAATAATATATATATATATATATATATATATATATATATATATATATATATATATATATATATATATATATATATATATATATATATATATATATATATATATATATATATATATATATATATATATATATATATATATATATATATATATATATATATATATGCTAAAGTATGATGTTTTCAAGTGCACTTAAGAGTACAAGCATAATATCGTATCTCATTAAATGACCAAAAAATATTTTAAAAAATAATAAAAAATTAAATCTAAAAAAAAAATTAATATACATAAAAAATTAGAAAAATGTGGATACATTATCTTTGTATATATTATCTAAAAATCTTATGTTTTGGTAATTTACACTAACCAATCTCAAGGTTTTTGGGAGGGATATTGTGATTATTTTTGGCTTCTTAATTAAAAAAATTGGGATAGACTATTATGATTTGACTCTCAAATGAAACTTGACTGATAGATATTATCATTCATAACTAATCTCTACATAAAATTCAAATAATTATAAACTAACTAGATGTGTATTAAATTTTTATTAATTTCCATCAATACAAGATTATTTTCAATGTAAATAATCTCTTTTATGATTGCAGAACCATTTATGGTAGGTGATGTTACTTGCACATACACTCAAGTGAATCATGATTGATAGATTTTATCATTTGAAACTAATCTCTATAAAATCCATATAATTATTAACTTCTTCATAAAAAATATATATTTATTTCCATTAATGTAATACTGTCTGCAAGAATCTCAATAATGATTGCACAACCATATATTAAGTAATATTTTACTTTATATATAGACCCTAAAAAATTTCTAATTACAAATCTTTTCATTTAGAATTAGTCTTTACATCATTCTTAAAGAATGATCAATTGAGTATTTCATATTAAAAGTTTAATACTATCTATCAATGTGGGCTTATCCGTAATGAAAATAGAAGAATCTCAATTAATATTTTGTTAGGATTTGTAACAAAGTCTTAAAATTAGGTTAGATTTTTGGTAGGTTAATAAATATTATTGTTAATAGGACATGCATTTTTTAGTAAAGACACCCCCATAAAATAAATTTACTTATTTTAATTTTAGGTAGTTTTCATGTTTTATATTTATTAATTAAAACTAGCTTACGGGTTGATTTCTCATAAATAGTTGGTTATAGGATTAGTTGTTTTAACCGGTCATTGGTAAAATCTATATAAATCAATGTTTGCAATATAAAAGGGTTAATGGAGTAAAGGCACCCTTATGTACTTATTTTTAAAAAATATTAATAAAATACTTGTGCACTCACACTAAGCAGGGATAAGGTTCGACCTATTTGTTCAAGGAGTTATTAGTGGTATCAGAGCATGGTTTTGTCCAACACGGTGAAATTTGGGAGCATTGGTGAATTTGAAAGGAAGGTAAGGTGAAAAGTCAAATTCACATGAATTCAATGGCATGAAATAAGGTATGCCACATAAAGTAAAAATTTTTTTGGTTTAAATGTTTGAAAAATTATTAAATTATTTTAATTTTTCAAATATTTTTTTACATTTAAACCTGTGTATTTTTCATATACCACAATCTGGTCATTTTGGCCATTTGATACTCCATTTTCTTGTGTTGAAACTCCTAATTTGGCATAAAAATAATTTTTTTAGCATTTAAATGTTATTCAATTCATTATTTTTTTGCAAAAATGGACTTGTACAACCTATTTACTTGTAAAAAACCTCTATAATTTTCATTCATCGCTGCCATTGTTATTTGCATTCATCTCAGCCCTCTTGAATCTAAAAACACCTACAAATCTTGTTAAAACCCCTATTTTTGCATTCTCAATGAAAAATATGAAAAAAATCTGAGTTGTACGACCTATGGTACGGCCTTCCAATGCCCTAGCTGCAATTTGGATCCATTCCTTGCAAAAAATACCTTGCAAATTTACCAAAACTTAGCCAAAATCCATTTTATATTGGCTATACAGATTTGTACAGCCTCCAGCAGAGAGAACAGGTGCAAAGAAATTACTAGGAGCAGCCATGGTATCTCAGGCAAACATGGCACATGTATAAAATTGGGAATTTTTTTTTTCATATTTCTAAAGTTTGGTTATCATAAATTTGCTGTGATTGGGTCCCACGGGAGGAAGCCTAAGTGAGAAGACTAAAAAGGGAAAAAGTTTGGATTTATTTACATATATGTATTTATTTTTAATTTTCTCTCATACACAAAATCCAAAATAAGTAAAATTTTTTGAGTATCATATCTTGAAAGTGCTCTTAGAGCAATTGGTTGAAGTCATTTTGTAAGAAGTTTGCAAAGGAGGAGGTCAAGGGTTCAAATCCCTTCTTTTGGAAAGAAGTTATTTTTTGCTTTACAATATAATTTTTGTAAAGGGAATATTCCCTTTTAAATCAACTTTTTGTATGCCTTGAAAGTTGTAAAATGCATACTTATTGTATTGTGTTACAATTTGAAAAAGGGGGAATTTAATTCTATTTCTTTTATATTGTTGTGGTGATATAAGGGTGTAATTGGTGGAATAAGGCTATAATTTGGTGAAATAAGGGTGTAAGTATTGATTTTTGGTGAGGTTAAGTGCAAAACGCATAAAAAATTCTTGTTTTTTTCTGTTGTGCTCTATGCAGAGGTTAAGTGAAAACCCCGTAGAAGTAGTGTCATGTGCAGTGAGTGTGATATTTGTTTCATCTCTTTTGCATTTTGCCATAATTTTCTATACTACACTTGTTTTCATTTCAAGATGCCGAAAATTCAAAATTTGCTTTTAGATGGTGATAAATTAACAATTTCTAATTATTCTGATTGGAAACGATTGATGGAGGCTTCACTAGTTTTTAATGAGTTATGGGATATTGTCAAGAATGAAAATCCCACATTGTCAACAGAACAGGGTAAATTAGATATATTTAATTTGTATGATTTTAAGGCTTTATCTCTCATTAAATTTTTTTGTACTCATGATACTTATGTTCATATTAAAAATTCTCCTCATAGCTACATTGCATGGAAAACATTGTCAGATTTGTATGATAAGAAACCTAAGCATAAGAAGATAAATATGCATATGCAGTTATTGACTTTGTCATTAGATGAAGATGGGGATATGGGAGAATATATGTCTAAGTTGAAAAATATCACTACTGAGACACTAAGCTTGGGTTTGAAAAACTAGATGATGACCTCATAGTCATTGCTGCTTTGAAAGAACTACTAGGGTCCTATATGAATTTTGTTGAAATTTTGCATGTCTCTGACAAGATCACATGCATCACTTTTGATAATTTGGCTGATTTTATCATCCAACATGACCTCTCTCTACCCAATAAATCCAAGAAAACTAAAGAAGCCCATGTTTTAGAGTCAAAGCCTAGTTCATCTTCATCTGGGCATCAAAACAATAGAGGAAATAGTTATAGAGGGGGTCGAGGTTACAGAGGAGGCAGATATCAAAATAGAGGTAAGGGGCATTCAAATAATCAACCATCTAACCAATCACATTCACATGAAATAAGTGATCGAGGACATGGTCATAACTCATATAGGGGTAGAGGTCGAGGTAGATCAGACAATCAGTGTCATAGATGTGGAAAATTTGGTCACATTGCCTCACAATGTAGGATTCCTTTTGATAACATTTAGAGGCCACAAAAAGTGACTAAGTCTAACTATGCTCAGTATGTCGATCATGACTATGATGAGTCCAGTAATGTTGCCCATGAATCTGCATTAACTACTTTGGGACACATTGATTATATTGAATATGAGGCTAGAGATGAGCTCACAGATGTATGGGTTTTAGACATAGGAGCAACCAAACACATGACATTTAGGAGAGATTTTTTTTGGTCTTTTAAGGAAGCTTCTCTCTCTCCAGTTCCCTTAGCAGATAAGTCTATGCATACACCACTAAGACTTGGATCTATTCATATTCTTCTTCCTAATAGGTTTATAAAATACTTGGAGGATGTTTGATATATTCCCACATTGAAGAAACACTTACTTTATTTGGTAACTATTTGAAAGAAAGGATATCAAATAGTGCTTAAAAATGGGCTCATTTACATTAATTCAATGAAGGATGATTATAAAATAATGTATACAGGATATGAAAATGGAAACTTGGTTAGATTGCATTGTAAAGTGCTTCCTCCCACTATAGAACTTGCGGTAGTTATTGACACAGGTATAGGTACGATGTCTACATAGTGGTTATGGCATCTTCGCTATGGACATTTGAATATCCACTCTTTAGTGGATTTGTAGAGATATCGTATGGTGAATGGGTTGCCCACTTTTTGCAAAGATAGTATTCTTTGTGAGTCATGTGTTTTGGGCAAACAAAATAGGGAAAAATTTCCTAAACAGTCATCTTAGAGAGCTAACAGATGTTTACAGTTAGTTCATAGTGATGTATGTGACATGAAAAAGTCATCCATTGGTGGGTGTAGATACTTTTTCTTGTTTATTGATGATTTTTCTCAGATGACTTGGGTATTTTTTTATAAAAAACAAATTTGAAGTTTTCACTAAGTTTGTTGATTGGTTACACTTAGTCGAAAAAGAAACAAGTTCACATTTGGCCACTCTTCGTTTAGATAATGGAGGTGAGTATACCTCAAATAAATTTTTAGATTATTGTCGAGAATATAGAATTCATCGACAATATAGTAATGCTTATACTCCATAAAAAAATGGAGTATTTGAATGGATGAATAGAACTTTAGAGGGCACAACACGTGCCATGTTGCACTATAAACAACTTGATGATAAGTTTTGGGTAGAAGCCATTGATACTATAGTGTATTTGAGAAACAGGTCCCCCACGGTTGCACTTTTAGGACAAACTCCATATGAGGCATGGTATAGGTTTAAACCAAAAGTTAAACACTTGAAAGTGGTTGGATGTCTTTGTTTTGCTTTGGTTCCTATTAAACACAGATCTAAGTTAGAACCATGAAGGTGAAAATGCATCTTTATTGGTTATTCTGAAGATAAAAAAGGGTTTCATTTGCTTGCACAGGATACATACAAATTCATAGTGAGTCGAGATGTTATATTTGATGAGTTTGGGACTATGAACACTACGGAGATTGATTCTCAACTTGATAGATTAGAGAGGGAAAATACAAAAAGAGATAAGGGTTTGAATAATAGGGATAACTCTTCGAAATTATGGTATGAAACTCAAATTCTTTCACTTTCCTCTCCTTAATCTACAAGTTCACAGGTTGATGACTTAGAAATTGTTGAAAATTCTCTAAGTCTCCCTTCGAATGATGCACATGATGAGAATTTTGGAGTCCCTGATTTGAATAATTTGACTAAGTATCCAAAATGGGCTCAAAGTAATTTTTCTGACTTGAAAGCAGATGAAGTTGGTTTAACAGGGCCCAAAAATTCTCAAAAATAGGTAAACTATGCTATGGTTGTTACTACTTCTTCCACTGAGCCATCCACTTTTGAGGAGGCTTCTACTAAACATGTTTGGCAACATGCAATGAAATGTGAGTATGATTCCATATTTAACAATAATACATGGGTTTTAGTTGATCCTCCTCCACATGTTAAACCCATCAGATGTAAATGGGTTTATAGGACTAAGTATAAATCAGATGGCTCCATTGATAAACATAAGGCAAGACCTATTGTAAAAGGATATGTGCAATAAGAAGGTATTGACTATGAGGAAGCATTTGCACCAAATGCCAAATGGCACACTATTCATATGGTACTTGCCTTAATAGCACAAAATGGTTGGAAAGTACATCAATTGGATGTTAAAAGTGTTTTTTTAAATGGTCATTTATAAAAAGAAGTTTACATGAAACAACCTCAGGGTTTTGAATAGGTGGGTGCTGAACACAAAGTGTGTAAATTGATAAAAGCTTTGTATGGGCTCAAACAGGCACCCATGGCTTGGTATGAGAAAATGGATTCATACTTGAAATCCATTGGTTTTCCTCATAGTGAATCTGATGATACTCTCTATTTTTGAGTGCAGGGTCAGAAAATGGTGATACTTGTTCTCTATGTTGATGACTTATTTATCGCAGGTAATGATGAAAACCATAACAAGTCTATGAAGAAGGAATTAAAAGATGAGTTTGAGATGACAGATCTTGGAGTTCTTCACTACTATTTAGGCATAGAGGTAACTCAAAAAGAGCATAGTATTTTCATCTCACAAACTAAGTATATTTCTAATTTATTAGATAGGTTTGGCATGAGTGATTGCAAACCTGCCCTCACTCCCATGGAAAGTAATTTGAAATTGTCTAAGGATGATAGTAGTGTCTTTTTTGATGGCACCACATATAGACAATTGGTGGGAGGTTTGATATACTTGATGATTACCAGGCCCGATATTTCATTTTCAGTTGGAATTTTATCTAGGTTTATGCATGAGCCTAGAGAAATTCATTGGCATGCAGCAAAATGAATACTTTGTTACCTTCAAGGAATGAAAAAATATGGCCTTGAATACCGCTGCAACAAGAACTTCAAACTTGTTAGATATTGTGATGCAAATTTTGGCAGATGTGTGGATGACAGAGTGTCAACCATAGGATACACTATGCATATGGGTTCAGCTGCCATTGCTTGGTGTTGTAAGAAATAGGATACAGTGGCAAATTCATCAACAGAATCAAAGTATATTGCAACATGGGATGCTTTTAGAGAAATTGTTTACCTTCGTCGTATTCTTGAAGAGCTTCAAGTTTCTCAGTTTGCTCCTACATAGCTATACATTGATAATCAAAGTGCAATCAAGATGTCCAAGAATCTAGTGTTTCATGCAAAAAAAAACATATGGATGTTAAATACCATTATCTATGAATGCTGGTGGCAAAGAAAGCTCTTGATTCAATATATTGCCCAACTGCCAATCAGAGAGCTGATATCTTCACAAACCCCTTTACAGAATCAAATTTTCAAAATTTATAAAAATGCTTGGTATGTGTCCAAAGACGTAACTTTAGATCATAGGGGGGTTTGTTATGACTTGTTCCAAAGTCTTAACATTAGGTTAGATTTTTGGTAGGTTAATAAATATTACTGTTAATGGGGCATGCATCTTTTAGTAAAGACACCCCCATAAAATAAAGTTACTTAGTTTAATTTTAGGTAGTTTTCATGTTTTATAGTTATTAATCCGAACTACCTTACAGATTGATTTTTCATAAATAGTTGGTTATAGAATTAGTTGTTTTTACCAGTCATTGGTAAAATCTATATAAATCAATGTTTGCAATGTAAAAGGGTTAACGGAGTAAAGACACCCTTATGTACTTGTTTTTTTCAAATATTAATAAAATACTTGTGCACTCGCACTAAGCGGGGACAAGGTTCAACCTATTTGTTCAAGGACTTATCATATTTCTCAACTAGATATTTGATCTTATCTCTGAGGAAAACATAAGAATCTTAATTAATATTTCCTAACTAGATATGGTAATTGATGTAATTTCCATGTACATTCAATTGAATCAAGACACAAATTTTTTCATTCAAAACTATTTCAAAAAGAATTTTAGAAGGATCAATTTATTATGTGTGTGTGTACATAAATATTTCTATAAGTGTGGGTATTTATACAATAGATTTGAAATAATTTGAATTAGGAATACATAAATATATATAGTAAGAGATTTATTTTTCAAGTACACTCAATTGGATTGAGCTTGACAAAACATGTTATTCACAATTCTATATGCAATCTTATATTTGAACTTTTTCAAAGATATAAAATTTATCACTTACTGCATCTTTTTCAAATTTCCTTTATTTGTGAATTGAGCTTGACAAAATGTGTTATTCACAATTCTATATGCAATCTTATATTTGAAATTTTTCAAAGATATAAACTTTATCACTTACTACATCTTTCTCAAATTTTTTTTATTTGAAAAGAAAAGGAGGAGGAGGCAATGATGATAATAGCGATGGTATATCATCCAAAGACTGAAAAAATGATAAATATTAATAATCATCATTAGTTATGAAATATAATATATACATTAAATTTTAATAGATTTTAAGATTGTCATGTGATTGTAGTTATTTTATGTCTCCTATCTTTTTTAATTATAATTTTATAAATATACATAACCTTATATAACAATCTTAATTTGTATATCCTAATATAATGAGTAATGTTAACTTAACATAATCTGAATTGAAACATATAGTGGCATAGAAAAGAAATGTGAACTAAGTCTAGGTGATTACAAGATACCCTGATCGTAAGCAAGGGAAGAATGGGGGCATGGGTGTCACGAGGTATAAAATGTCAAAAAAATGCACAACCGAAATATTATTGAAATGCCATCGTATTTTGGGGTTTTAATGCCACCCCCTCTTCTTTAAGGACCCCCTTTTATAGTACCATCCCTATTTTTATGGATATGTTGGTGTTTACCATGTATGGTTTCACATGGTTTTTATAACCTTACATAGTTTACGCCTATGTGATCCTAACCACGACAACTATTATTATTGCATGGCTTTGATAACTATAAACTTTAAAAAAATAATAATTAAACATATGTGTAAATTTCAATTTGTGTTACATTACATTACATTATAATTTTGATAAGCATGTGCATGTCAAATTCCATTTAATGATGTTATATAAATATATTCATAATATTCTTTTAATGAAATTACTTTCTTTCTTTGTTAATAACTTGGTTTTGCTTTATATTGCAAAGAAAAGCCAAAAGGTCGCAAGTCTCTAACTGATAGAGAAGACAAGTTACCCTAGCCTCTTCAAGCCGGCCATAGTACCATATGTACGCAAGGAATACAAGTTACCGTACCCGCAAGTACGACATTTTAATCATTTTATATGGTCGAATGTTTGGTTTTTTCCACGGAGTTGCCTGCATTCGGAGGTACGAGCATGCACGTGGCCAACGCATCTGGCCAAGGATTGTTATATTTCAACGGATAATTTTTTTGATTTTGTAAAGATTTTATTGTTAAGTGTGGAGGATTTGGTGAAACTATTTTGGTGTAGTCTGTGTGCACCAAAATAGATGGTACAATGAATAATAATAGTTGAGTAGGTTTAAAAATTGAGAAAGTTATTTGAAGATAGAAAATTTAAGTTTTGAATATTCTTTAAATTGAAGGTAGATGATTTTTTTTATTAATTACAAAGATATTTGTATCTAATATTTGAATATTAGAATTTTTTTTAAATATAAAGATATTTGTTTCTAATATTTGAATATTAGAATTTTAGATTCATTTTTTTAAAAAATGAAATATATATATATATTATATCACACAATATTTTAATTATAAAAATTTCAATATTAAAAATATATTTATAAATACAAAAAATTGAGTTTAATAATACAAACTATATATTGTTTTGTCAAATATATGTTAGAATTCTATTAACTAGATATAACATCTTGTGCAAATTTTTCAAACAACTTGTGCAGCGATACTTTCACTTTTAACTTTATTTTTTATTTTAGAAGATACAAATGAAACAATACATTTACTTTATTTTTATTTTTAATTTAAATACTGCAAACCATTGAATCTAAACATCTTTTCCACTCCTTGCTCTAATAGATGTACATATATAATTTAAAATAAACATAAGACTCACCAAACTCTTTATGACATTGTAAAAATAACTAAAAAAAATCAAAATCAATCCATCCTTATTTAAATTGGTGTACCACATAATTGAAAACAGTCATAAGACACACCAAATTCCACAATGCAAACTTAAAACAATTGAAAAAAATAAAAAATCAATCCAAAATACATTAAATGAACCAATGGGATGTAAGACAATAAATTATTTGAATTTTTAAATTTGAGTCTCTAATTGCCTATATAAATAATCTTTAATGTGCGTTTTTATTCTCATACCACTCTTTTTGCACAATTTTATAAAAAAAATTAAAATATTTCAACCACTGCACCAACAACAAGCAAGTAAACAACAAGTTTTTGACCAATTTTCCTAAAATATTTAAAGTATTTTATCAACAACACCAACAAGAAGTAAGAAAATAAACAACATACCTAATTTAGTATTTTATATTATTTTATATAATTTTCTATATTTTATACACGTTCTCTCATAATTTCATTAGACATTCAAAACTACACATTTTGTTGCTTTATCATCTTATAAACTTTCATATTCATTGCATCATCCCAGTGTTAATTTTAAATGTCCATTTTTATTATTCAAAAGAAAGATATATATTAACATATGCCCATATATATACATATATACAAACATATATACATATACACATATATACATATACACATATATACATATACACATATATAGATATTCATTATAATTAAAGTTGATGTTCATGGATAACTTAATGTATCTACTTCTAATTCTATATTTTGAATATATGATGTGGTAGTATAAACCCATGGTTTTGATTACTATGCAAGGGGTCATTATAGTGCCATTTTGGAGGTCTAACTGAGAGGCGATGGTAACATCACCAACAAAAATCTAAGTTGACACCAAAATTTGGGCATTTAAACTCTAGTTAATAGCACACAACCCATAAAATTAATACATTATAACGGTAACATCACCCAAAAAATATAAGTGGATGGCAAAAGTTGGGAATTTAAAATCAGATTAATAACACAAAACCCATAAAATGAATACACATGGTTCAAGGTGAAAAAGCATTAAAACCTCACCACCCTATAGTTATTACCCAATGCATTACATTCATTTCATTGATTATCATGCTATTTTATGCCGACCTTTTCACACCTTCATCCCCATTAGACCATCACATTACATGTGCACTATTGTTGAAGGGAAGAGGAGATGGAGGGTTTGAGAGATGAAATGATGGGAAGAGCATTAATTGTTATAGGATTGCATTTCATTGGTTTTCATTTGTTTAGGATGTTGGATACCTCTCATAAGGGGGCCTATAACATTCATTCTCTGTAGATAATGTAACCCATCAACCACCAAGACAAAAAATAAAGGAGTAAGAGGGAAACCATGCCTAATGGATCTTTGTAAGGGGAGAGAATCTATGATTTCTACATTTATCTTAACAATTATAGATGCATCTTTGATTAAAACTGAGACCATTCTATAAAACCTATCCAAACAACCAAAAGCCCTAAGCATTCTTTCAATAAAGGTAAACTCTATTATATCATAAGCTTTTTCATAATCCAGAAGAATCATATCAATATCTTGTTGAGAGTCTCTAGTCCAATACATACCTTCCCAACTTGCAATGATATTATCTAATATATATCTACCTTCCACAAACCTAATCTGGGTTTTTGATACCCTCTAGGATAATAGTGTGGAAAGTCTTTTTACTTATTAATTTCTTTTCTAAACTTACCATTTTATATGAATAATATTTTATAATTTTGTTTTTAAAATGTAAGAGTACATGTACATACATATAAATATAGTTTTTATAATGTTAATTATTATGTCAATACACTATTTTTTATGAGAAATTATATATATATATATATATATATATATATATATATATATATATATATATATATATATATATATATATGTATATATGTATGTATATGTATATGTATATGTATATCATGTACATGTACATCTACATGTACATGTAAATGTATGTATGTATATGTATATGTATATATGTATGTATGTATATGTATATGTATGTATGTATATGTATATATATGTATATATGTATGTATGTATATGTATATGTATGTATGTATATATATATATATATATATATATATATATATATATATATATTTCATAGAAAAATAATATACATTCAAGTCCATTTACAAGTAATTATTATAACATATAATTTATATTGTGAAGATTTTTAATATATTATTAAATCATGGTTATTTTTACTTGTATCAATAATAATTTATATAAAGAAAAATAAATAAATGTTATGGAAACAAAATACCCTTGCATAATATTAAACTTTGAATCAAATCTAAAGTGGGTGTCCATTGTCACTTATTTAGGTTGTGTCCATAAATAATGTAGAAATCATTAACAAATACATGTGATGATTCCATTTAAGATCCTTAGAGATAGGGAGGTATAATTAATTATAGCATAGGGATACAAGTGTCATGAAGCAGATTTAGTACATGATGTGTGTAATTATGAGATATGCACATATTGAGATAGACTTAACCCTACTTGAAGTTGATGATTCCTAAATAAACTATTCTTATTTATTAGATATTGAAGATGGATTCCAAACCAAAGGTATTCACATTGATAATATATTTAGGAAAAACATAGAAATTAATCTAAAGAGTGGTTAGGAGTATTACAATCATGTTTGAGATAGTTGGGACCACAAGTGAATGTTATGTAATTAAAATTTTGATATAAATTAGGCCAAAAAATTCTTAACATCATATCACATTTTTTTTTTGCAATGATAACATTGTTTTTACCTTGTTTTGTTTAAGGTTATTGATTAGTTCAATAATGCACTATATTTTTTCAACATCATTAGCTAATACAATAATAAATGCTGAAATAAAAAAAATGCAAAAAAAAATTATCACTTACCTTATAATAGGTTATACAACTTCTATTGTTTGTAATAATCCAATTGACTCTTTTGTTATGCAAAATTGTGGTGGTTTAGCTTCTATGTCAATGATAAAATTTATACACTTGGTGCATTTTTCATTGAATTTGAGAACACATTGGTTTATTAGTTATTTGAAGTTATTAGAAATAATAATTGATGATATGGCACTAATAATTTTTTCCACATATTTCTAAATTCCCTAAAAAAGATTCATTTTGGAACACCCTCAAACAGAAATGAGGGGCACATTTGATGTTGTAAGCCACTCAGCTTGTTAATAGGTTCCCTGGCAATTTAGTTTCATGTCCTCCTAAACAACTATCTTAATCTTTCAAGAAAACATTGTGGTGTTCCAATACTTTTCCTTTATTATTTTATAAAGAAAATCCTTTGTTATTCCACGAGGATTAGTAGGACACTTCATTTTTATAGGAATGAAGGCATATACTTTAGGGTTGAATAAATGCTTATCTGAATAAATGATTGAAACATAAATTAAATGCACAAGATTTAAATGTATATATGACAATGCACATCTTTGGGGTTACAACATACATGTTTTACCATACTATTTTCTAGTCCTTGATTCTGTAACCTTATTTAAGCCTATACGCACCTAAACCAATGGCCTTCTCTTAGAAGCCTTTCCAAATAGAAGCATTTAGAGTACTAAAGAATTGTGGCTAAATTTAGTCATACTAAATCTATTATACCCTTTTATGACATGTTATGGAAAATGCTGACTCATTTTTTAAAGACCAAAATTCTTTGGCGTACAAGATGGTGAGGTAGGTGGTTTTGGTGGATCATGACTCTCAGAGGCTTATAGAAGTAGGGTATAGAGGAGATGTCAAGGTTATGGTTGATAACCTATCTAATCCTCTTATATATGTCAATTACAGAGGTACTACTAGCTTAAGGGTGAAGTGCACATATATTATTCAACATGAGGAAACACTTGATGAAGTTATGATTGTGTATTAGGAATTTAAAACTAATTTTACATCCCTATTTATATTTGATCATGTAGATCATGTTCACCTTATATGCAAAATTTTGGTGAGAGAGAAATTTCATAATCTATTACCATCAATTTTTTTTGTATGTTACAACACAAGGTTCAATTTTTCAACTAAGTTTTGTATTTCTCATTTTTTATTATTACAATCAACTTGTCATGAAGCCACGATTTCAACTATTTTTTTGTGTTTTGGTTTGGTTTGCTGTTGATTAGATGAAATGCAATATTTATAGTAGTTAATGTGTTAGTAATTATGTAAAATCCATTATATATAACATATGTTATAAGTATGTGTTTTAAACTTTGTTATATAAATTTTTTAAATTTTCCATTTTATTTTTCTGTGTAAGTAATAGTGTTAATTTTTGTTAGGAAAGGTTGCAACTGTAAAGCCATAGGAATTAAATATAAGGTCTAGAAATGATACTGTACAATTTGATTAGCTGAAGGGAATGGTATAGAGCCTCTCATTAGGCTTAGTTCAAGCAAGGCCAAAAAAAATTGAGGGATTGTGTAAATCACCAGTGTAAACTACTAATGCATCAAGTACAATGGGTTATGGTGTGTTGGATACCATGATAGGACTATTCAATCCAAATCACATGGGCCCATATAATGCATCTGTAATTTATATGTATTCTTCTTAGTTTGCTTGTTTGGGTCATATAATTGCGTATGTCCGTCCTCATGAGCACATTCAACCATCATTTTTACAATAAGTACTTGTCCCTAGTTCTATAATTCTAGTAAGTGTGATTTTTTTAATTTTTTCTCTTATTAATCAAACTCACCCTTCTTTTGCACTGTTTCCTTCAACAACACCTTGAGCCAAGCTTTGGACAAGTTTGGCCCTGTTAAGGGGCATGGGCCATGCATGCACTATCCAACTTGTCATTATCAAGTATTTGTCATCTTTTCCTTTTTCATAAACCATATTTACTATTACAATATTTATGTGGTGAATAGAAGTTACCAAGCCCCATGTTGTCAGTGCCTCTCATCACCAGGTAATGGGTAGTACAAGATGGTAAAGTAATTATTTAATGTTGAGAAGTTTCTAATGTTTATATTAATGATTTTATTTTTTAAAATTATAATTTATTTAGCATTTTATTAGTTTACTAATATGATAATTTTAAAATTTTATTCTAATATCAAAAATATTTAAAGAAAATTGTTACAATAATATATGTCCAAAATTTATATTTAAATTATAAAAAGATGTACACAATTTCAATATTAAAATCAAACTTAAAACAAATTAATTAAAAATAGATTTAACACAATGTAAAAATTAAATATTACCCTATTAAAAGGAAATATTATGTGTAGTATAGGTGACCTTTTTTTTGGTATGCATTTGCTAATGCACCAAAGGGATTTAATATGGAAATACTAAAGCATCACATCTATTATGCATTTTAATATTTTATCATTATGTATTGAAAAAAATTGGCAATCATTATGAATTAAAATATGTTTGCTTTGTATATTCATAGTTCTCGATTTAGTTGACTCACTATATTTTATTCATATGCAATACAAAAGGTCCACATATAGTGTTTTCATATCCATTACAAAAGGCCCCATTTAAACACAAAAAAAAAAATACATCATCCACTTGAATATTATTAGGGTGGTCATAATTACACTTAGAGTCATTAATTATATGATCTCTCTCTCTCTCTCTCTCTCTCTCTCTCTCTCTCTCTCTCTCTCTCTCTCTCTCTCTCTCTCTCTCTCTCTCTCTCTCTCTCTCTCTCTCTAGCGCACACACACACACAAGCTTAAGTATTGTTATTTTTATTATAATTTACACCTTTAAAAATAAATATATTTAAAATATATTCACTTGATCATATTAAAATCCACTATGGGTCACAAGGGTCTCAAGCTAGGTCACTTATTAATATTTAATGGAGTGAACACTGACTACATCATAACTAAATACCTAACAAAGTGGTCACAATCACATTGTGAGATAGTAATGAATCTACATGGCCACCAAAGCATCAACTTATCTTTGAATTCCTCATGGATGCCAAACCCATTTAACTATAATCCATATTTAATGCATCCACAAACTTTAATCCATTTATTATATGTTAATGAAGCTGAGATGAGCCTTTGAGTCCTTAAAAACATGACTGTGTGTGATTGATTGAGATAAAATAGAGTGAGAAGAGTCTAATTGTTGAACAAGAAAGTCCTAATAGAGAATCAATAATTGTCAAGTAGGCCTAGTAACTTATAACCTAGTAGAAGCCAAAGAGTGAGGTAGCAAGAAAAAAATAAGTGTAACCTTGAAAGTGGAGATGTTAAGTGTTACATAAGCTCAAAGAGGCATTATGAATTGGATTTTGTTTATGTTCAAACTCTTATGAAGAAATTAATTAAGAGTCATATGTTTCATTGAAAGATAGAAGACTATGAGTACATGAAGGCTAATTGAGAATCAAGAAAAGAGATAAGGTAAGACATCTTGTTTTCTTAATGAAGTTCATTTAATCTAAAGGATGTGACTTTATAGGTTTATTATAAAGAAAGGGTGTAGATTAATAATGAACTCATTGGTCTTGTAAGACTAATCCAATCTATAAAGGATAAAAATATTGAGTAAGTATTGAGAGAGGCAGATGTATTTAACAAAGTGAGATTGTACAGACCTAAAAAGGGAATTGTGAAACAGATCTAAAAAGAAACCTTTTAAGGTGAGTAAATAAAGATTGGCCTTATTAAATAAAACAAAGACCCTTACAAATATTTTATATAGCTAATAAAGGCTCTCAAAACATCTAAATCTATTATTTGCAGAGTTTGGGGACCAACTCAATGAATCCATAAGACAACTGACAGTCATAAATAGAGGTGTCATTATCTAGAGGAGGTGTACAAAAACATTAAAAATAAAGTAATATTTATCTTAAAACTGTGTTATGCTATCATGTTGCATTGTCATTCCCCCCTTATTACATTATTTTTACAATTGTACTCCCTAAACAACTCAAATTTTACCTTTCCAAGGGATTTGGTGAGCATATCTGCTATCTATGCATCTATAGGGCAGTACTAGAGCTAGATGTGGTGGCTTGAAAATTATTCTTGAATGCAGTGACATTTGACCTCTAGATGCTTTGTTCTTTCATGAAAAACAATATTTTTCACAAAATTTAACACACATTGATTATCACAATGAATGATGGGTGGTTTCTTGTCATTATAGCCCATATCAGCTAGTATGTGATGTAACCATATCACTTTGCACATATCTCCATGTGTGACGTGATATTCTACCTCGATGCAGATGAGAGCAATAATAGTTTAATTTTTACTAATCCATGAGATTGGTCCAGATCCAAGATGAAATATGAATCATAATGTTGACTTTGTATCATCAACAGATTCAACATAGTCTAAGTCAGTGTATCCCTGCAAGAAGAACTAACTATTCTTCTTGTATTCTTGACCATACTCAAGTATACTTCAAACATATCTAAAAACATCCTTTGCTGCAACTTAGTGAAATTTCTTTGGTTCTTGCATAAATTTGGAGAGATAGCTCACAATAAAACATATATTTGGTCTAGTGTAGGTCAAGTAGATGAGACTCCCAATGAACTATCTATAAAGAGTTGCATCTTCTTGAGGTGAATCTTGGAATCGAGAGAGTTTTAAACCTTTCTCCATCGGTGTTGAAAATGGCTTACATTCTAACATTTTGTACTTTTCCAAGAGTGTCTCGGTATATTTTATCTGGGAGATAAAAATGTGATTTGGTTTCTACCATAGCTCTAAGCCAAGAAAGTAATGCAGTAGCCCTAAGTCAGTCATGTTGAAGGAACTTTTGAGGTCATTCTTCACAATATCAACCTGATCTTCTAAACTTTTAGTGATCACAAGATCATCCACATATAAAACAAGAATGATGGTATTTGTTCCTACCTTCTTTATATACAAGTTATAATTTGAGGGGCTACGAGTAAAACCATGATGCAAAAGGCAATCATCTATTTTGGTGTACCATGCCCTAGGAGCTTGTTTCAATCCATAAAATGATTTAAAGAGATGACATACCTTTTTTAGATGTTTTTAATCAACAAATCCTTTCAGTTGGGTCATGTATACTTCTTCCTTTAGATCACCATTAAGAAAATAACTTTTGACATCTATTTGCTAAAGTTTCCATCCATTCTATAATGTCAGTGTGTAAATAACTATGATGGTCTTGATCTTCGTAGTGGGTGCAAAGGTCTCTTCATAATCAATACCCTCTTTTTGAGTATATCTCTTTGCTATAAGTCATGCTTTATGTTTGTTGATGGGTCCATCTACTTTTTATTTTGCTTTGAGAACCCATTTGGAGCCTATGGGTTTTTTTTCTATAGGTAGATCAACCAGTGCCCAAGTCTGATTCTTCATGAGTGAGTCATACTCAACATCCATTGCTTTCTTCGATTGTGGTTGATTTAAAGCTTCGTGAACATTATCAAGTTTAGAGCTATCAACTATTGTACTCATGAGTGAAAAATTTACCTCATGTCTTATCTAACTCCTCATTTTGACTCCAAATGAAGTATGGGAGTCTCTATTGGTGCTTAGTACCCACTTTGGATGAGAACTTTGCTACTATTGTGAAGTACTACTTTGATGATATGAAGAACTACGTAATGGATGTTCTAATTCTCCAAGATCAACATATAGCTCCCCTTGTAGCTCTTCTTCTTGGTGAGAAGTCTCCTCATCATCTGACTCAAGAAGTAATCAGTAAGAGGTGGTTGGTATTGATTCACTATTCTACATTACTGAGTCAAAGGATAACTCATAAAAAATCACATCTCTACTTTCATAGATTTTTTTCGACTCAGGATCCTTGAGATGATATACCTTTGAGGTAGTGTTATAGCCCAATAGGATGCATGAGATTGTTTTGGACTCGAGTTCTTTTCTCTTTTGAGCTAATACATGCATATATGTTGTACAACCAAATACTTGTAAATGAGAAATTGATTGCTTTTTACCACTCCATACATATTCTAACATTTTGTCCTTCAAAATTTTCATTGGTGACATGTTAAGGAGATACACAACTGTTTGGACTGCTTCTATCCAATAGTATTTCTCCAGCTTCACTCTTGATAGCATATAGCAAGCCATTTCCATCACTATGTGATTACATCACTCAACAATACCATTCTATTGGGGCGTGTAGGGAGCAGTCAAAATTTGTTTTGTTCCTTGCTTGTTTAATAATGCCAAGAATTTATTTGATGTGAATTCCCTCCCTCGATCTAAGTAGACGTGAAGTAGAGGTTATCCGGTCTCCTTTACGACCTATTGATAGAAGACCTAGAAATGATGAAGGGCTTCACTATTCTTTTTAAAGAAGAATACCCACATCTTCTAGGAGTAGTCATCCATAAACAATTGGAAGTACTTGTATCTTGAGAATGAAGCAAGTAGTGGGCCATTTAGATTGGTATGAACAACCTCCAAAAGCTTCTTAGCATGAAAGGATCTTTCTCTAAATGGGTCCCTATGTTATTTACCTACAAGGTATTTAGGGAAAATTAGCAAGGAACTAGAGAACTTGGGAAGTCCATGTACCATCCTTTTAGAACTTAGTTGGTATAAAGATCCAACTAATAGATAACCATAATGGTGGTGCAAAAGGGCAGTGGATTCTATTGTTAAGGTAGATAGAGCTACTATAGAAGTTGAAACAGTATCTAAAGTAAACAATTTATCTTTCAAAAAATCTTTAGCAATAACTTTACCTTTTTGTGAAATTAGGCAGGTTTTTATGCTATTTTTGAGAAGAAACTCCACCTTCATTTGATGATTCAAAAGCTAACTGACTGATAAGAGATTAGATGTCAATCTAGGAACATATAGTACCTTTGTAAGTGTACATTATCATGCTCTGATTGGAATGGTAACTTCACCTATTCCTGCTATGGCATATTCCTTATCATCAACAATCCTAACCCAATCTCTAGTGGGTTGGTCTATTAGCAAATCAAACAACTTCTTGTCACTTGTCATGTGCTTAGTGGCACTTGAGTCAATCAACCAGATATTTCTCATGGTATGTGAGGTATGGGAGACTACTAATACATTCTTGTCTTCGTCAGTTGTAGATTTATCATCTTGATGGGCAATGAGATGCCCCTTCTGATTCCACTGGTTGGGACATCATTTTGACTTTTGAATATCATTGCACCCTGATGTGCTTGGCTTGTTGGTAGATCCTTTCTTTTGGCTATTATAACAACAATTGTCTGTGTCATGAGTGTTGGTATGACAAATGTGACACCATCTCTTCGACGTCTATGATTGATGACGAGACAGTTGCTATTGCTATTGTTTTTGTGGTTGCTTCTCTAAAGGTCCCTTATGAGATTTTTGACCTCGTTACTTTTTTGAGATAATATCTTTATCCTCAAACTCATCTTGAGTTGAGTTGATAGCTTCTTCTTGCTGCAACAGGTTCATGAGCTCTTCAAATGACACTGTTCATTTGGAGATGTTTAGTGTCATGATGAACATTCTAAATTGGGAAGGGAGTGCTCACAAGGTGATCTAGATCAAGAGTTCATCATCTACCATCTCACCTAGTGCTAATAACTCTGTTCGTAGCTCAACTACTTGATGTAAGAATTCCTCAACTTTTTTGTCAGTGTGTGTATGAAGTTTTGACCACAAATGAAGACTCTTCATCTAATATTTTCCCTCATATATAGTTGCTAAATTATCCCATGCTATCTTTGCTTTGTCAGTGTCCCTGATATGTGACTCCACATCATCGATGATGCTTAGCATAATCAGCATTAGGACCTTAGCATTACCTTGTTCGTACTTTGTGAGTGCATTGAGATCAGTGGGAACTTGCGTGGTCCCTATCATGATGCCCCATAGTCCTTAGAACTAAAGGATTGTACGCATCTTTGTTTTCCAAGTAGCATAATTTGGCCCTTTAAGAAGTTGGGCATTCGAGAGGAGTAATTTTAGAGCAGACATCTTCTAAATTTTACAAGCAAAAATAATATTTATTTGCTTTAACATAAAAACTATAAGTACCTTGTTCAGGGTTTTTGCTCCAGTCTTCTTCCACTATCTCGTCTTGGACAACTCGACTGAGTTGCTCACGTCTCAGATTTATGGGCTCTTTTCAATTACTTTGTCCTCTTATGTTCAAGTCATAGCTCTCGGTTCGGATCTCTATATATAAATCAACCTTGCTCGTGGCTCGAATAGCCCTACCAATAGGTGTATTTCCTTCTTCCTTCAGCTTTGCTAACTTTCACACAAGCGTCAAACAAATTGCTTGGTATTATTGAGCTCAGGCGTGGATTCTAGTCAGCTTCCACATTGTTTCTTAGGCATCAATTAGTTCTGTTAATTGCTTTTATCAGGCAGGTTCACCCCTTGCCTTTTCCTTTGTAGCTCAGTTTCTAGCTCCGCGTCGATCAAGAGGCTGCACACCATAATACCAGATCTTCATGCTTCTATTTGCGGATTTTCTTCATCGCTTCTCCTTCCCCACACTTCTGCTGCATCCAGGTCAGGGTGCTGTCGCTTTTAGCTGTTGCACTGCACTTTGTATCAGTGATTTGCACGCTGGACTTCTTCGGCCTTTTCTTTTGCTGTGACACTACTACACTGCTACGTCCTTCTACTGATTGCCGCTTCTCCTCATGCCAAACTACTGCTATACGTCGCTGCATCCAAGCTGGTTATAGGTTGTGGAGTCGAGACATATTATGCATACTTGGACAAAATCGTGCAGGTCAATACAGCAAGTGACAAATTGGCAGCTTCTTGCATTCGCTGTTGGCTGTCTCCAGTTGTTGCGTCTACTCCCACATTACTTCTTCTATCTCCCAGGTGATTTCCATAGGCCTTGATCAATTTTGCACCATCCCAAGCTTCTGACCTTGCACTGGCTCACTCGAACTCACAAAACTGGAAGCTCTGATACAAGAGATTGTTAGAAATCTTTATTTCTTATTGAATAAAACAAAGACCTCACAGAGATTTTATATAGCCAAAGGCTCTTGAAACATCCAAACCGACAGTCTGGAGAGTTCGGGGACCGACTCAATGAATCTATAAGACAACTGACATCAGCAAATGGAGAAGGTGTCATTATCTGGAGGAGGTGTATGGAAACATTAAAAATAATGTAATATTTATCCTAAAACTCTGTTTCACTGTAATGCTGTGCTGTCAATTGCATCAAATTATGCTAGTGATTGGGACCTTGGATGGCAATTTTAATGAAGATTATCATTAAAAAGTTGTGTTGTAGTGAGTCATTGCAAGGTAAAGAGCATTGATGACTATCAAAGGAAAGCCACTAGAAGCACGAGTCATTGTGAGAAGTAATGATAAAAGTGTTGAACTTGATAACATCCTCTTAAATAAGAAGTTGATCTTTGTTGTATATAGGAGATAATTTCATTCATCTTGTAAATATAAATAGGGCTAAAAAGATCCAACATCTTAAGAAGATTGGAATACAGATTGAGACCAACGTAAATGGAATAGAATTATTGATGTTGTAGAGATGACAGAAGATTGGAATACAGCTTGAGACCAACCTAAATGGAATAGAATTATTGATGTTGTAGAGATGACAGACCTAAACATGTAGGAGTTGATGCAGACCTATAAAAAGTAGTTGTGAATCATACCTCCTTTGAAGGATCATACTAAAGGATTAATAGAATAAGAATTGGCCATTAAGAATGTGATGAGATTGATTAGGTGACATGAACAAGTAAAAGTTTGAGTAAGAATGTGATGAGATTGCTTAGGTGACATGAACAAGTAAAAGTTTGAGTAAGTAGGAATATGGTCCTAGACATCATCACATAAGGATTAAAGTGTAGATGATTGCTATCAATCTCTTAAGGTTCATTGCATTAAGAATGGTTATAAGCCCTTTACATTATAATCTAAATTTTCAAGTGTAGTCCAAAATGATATGTAATGAAATAAGTAAATAGTAAACAACACATGTAAGTGTAAAATATACATAATGATGAAGCACCTAGCTTAGAGCAAGATATATATATTTTTAAAGTCCCATAAGAAGTAATAATGATCACTAACAAATAATGTGTAAACATTAAATGATCAAAATAAAAAAATACACATAGGTAAAGAAAGCTCATTTTTTGAATAATATATATGAGTATATGCAAAGTTCTATGTCAAAATTCAACTTAAACAATAGGACATATATCAAAAAAAAATGTAGGTCATAACACGTATATATAAGAAATGCACCATATAAGCATACAATGTTGTCCATATCAGCATATAAAATTGATTGTACCTATAACTAGACCCCAAGCACAACAAATAACTCTCCTCCTCCACATTTCCTCCAAATAAATTACTCTTTGTTGCCATAGATGTAGAGCTAGGGGTGTTAGATGCCTCAATACGAGAAGAGACTATCCTCTCAACATGTGAATCATCAGATATTTGATCCATAACCTCTTAAAAGTATCGTGTCTGCACAACTTATGAAGTATAAAATTTAATGCATTAAAATTAAATATTAAAAATGGTAATTTTTTCAAAAATAATATTTTGCAAAATTATTCTAGATTCATCGTATTCCATGTAAATGGTTTTCTAGGGCTATGAGAATGCATATACACCCATGATAGAGAATCCTATGGAGCACACATATATCTTTAGATCTAGATGTGCATACATTTATGCAAATATGACATAGAATATCATTGCTTGAAGCTAAAAAACAATTTTACTATGTGTTCTCTCCAATCTCCATTCCCAAATCATGACCTATCATGGAGATAGTGGATCCTCAAATGTAACCGCAACATCATGAAAACATTCTTGTCATCCATGAGGGGTGCCCATAACATTCTTCATCATATATAAAACTAATTAATGAATAATGTGTGAATTCAATGAGCATGATAAAAATCATATGACTATAATATATATCTTAGAACATAGTTTTTTGTTTAAGGGACACTAAATAAACATGAATAAATATGTAATTTTAAGTTTCTAAACTTAAGTATAGGGTAAATCAATGTCATTTACAACATCTACAATAGATTCAAGGCCTGTTGAGCTTCCCAAAATATTGATAAAAATCTATACAACCAACAAATAAAAATTTTAGTCAAATAAATTAGTCAATTAAGTAGACACATACTAGAAAATAAACTTAATATTCTTTTACAAATTTAAACAAACTATAATTAAAATTAAACTTGTGTATAAAATAAATATGGTGAAGTGGATAAATCTTGCACAATAGGCTAACATGTCCTCATAGGAGTTGGTGAAGCTAATATAACTATCATAATGTTTGGCATGCTACTACCATGTATTATTGAATCATCTATAGATGATGTATTCTCTATCATGTTAGTCTCCTAAGGTCCTGAAGCAACTATAAAAGGAATACACTCAAGTGTCTTGGTATCCTTAGGTACTGAAGGAACTGTAGATGGAATATAATGAGAAGTACTAGTGTCCTAAGATTATTAAATAACTATAAATGATATAAATTTTTGGGTAATAGTATGATGCACAAATGTAGTTCTAGTCTCCATATATGTAATATGTGTATGTTGCACTTGAATAAGAGCTCCTATATACTTCCTTCCACATGATGTGCAATGCTACACAATAACTATATCATGATTATGAGGAGGGACACTAGAACCAATATAAATAATACCAAAACCACTACCACCAATACAACTACTACCAACAACATTAGTGCCACTACCACTAACACCAATACCAATACTAGACATCTCACCGCCTTTAGGTTGAGCGGAAGTCTTCAATGCATGCATATCATGGTCAATCATACCTCAAGGGTGTCTATTTTTATGGTACAATTCAAAATTGTAGGGATGGAGGCATGTGTTATCATTCTTCTATTTCTCTTAACTAGGTTATGATAGTTTTGGTCTCACATATCACTAGGTCTATCAAATGAATACCCACCTCCCCTAATTTGGGAGGCCTTCATGCCAAAATAATTTGGAGTTTCTAGAAGCACAAATTCACAATAGATATTTTTCGAAAAGTATAACATAACTTCATTATTATTTCATGGAGGCTTAGCAAACGCCATACAACACCTATACCAAAAGTTATCTTTTATCCCATCCTAAACACACCAACCAATACTAATATGTTTGTAATTTATTGGTAGTAGTTGGTTGGTTCTAGTATTAACAAACAAAGTGCACACATATTATTTTATTATTATTTTGTTAACATCTTTATATGAAATTGTATTATATATTAAAACTATTTTTTGACCTCTCTTCGATGTAACCTTTCATCAAGTTGTGAAGCTACATTTCCCACTTCATTAAAAATAGTCTCTAGTACATTGGGAAGTGAATTGCATGAATTATTAGCCAAGGATTGTTGTAAATCATTGATGATTATTTATAATTTTTAACATTTTTCATTGTATTATTCATAAAATTCACTTTCTTCTACAAAATCAAAAATTTTAGGGTCTTGTTCTACATTTTCTTCACACAATGGGTACATCATTCAATTGGGTATCTATAATTATAGAAATATAACTTATTTTAGGAAATGCAAGATAATATAATGAAAATATAATTTCAAAACCCTCGTGCATAAATAAATATAAATAAAAATGAAAATTTTGAAATTTTAAAATCAACATACCTAAGATAACAACAAAAATGGCAAATCCTATTGGTTGGATGCAAATCCAAAGCATGAATCTAGAAACTATTACATGAATCCATTAATATGTGGCCTATAGAAAATGACCATGTATTTTTGTCTCCATCTATAACTTAAAAATAAAAAATTATTTTTGGACACTCTCAATATAATATTAAACTTGCTCAGAAGTTATGAAACTCAAATCAGATTTCAAGCACCACAATCTGGAAACTTCAACTCTAACTATATTTTTTGGTGAAGAAGAGACTCAAGAAGTTCTTGAGGGTGAAATATGGTTCTCCTCTATGGTCATCATTTTCCATTTTTCAAATCTTTGGCCAAAACCATCTTATTTTCATGCATGGGTATATTTAAGCAATGGTAGCCTCTCATGCATGGTAGACTAGAAATATACCCTTGTGCAAAAAGGTTTCTCATTGTGTTTTTAATACAATTGAAGACAAAGTTGAAATTCAAAATAAAATTTGGAGCTTTGATCATCACTCCCTTGTGATGAAGCCATGGTTCCCAAACTTCAATCCTGTCACCAAAATGTTCAATTTTAGACCCATAATTTGGGTTCACCTTCCCCAACTTCCATTACATTTTTGGTCAAAACTCTACTTTAAGGCCATATGTAACTCCATTGGTGAGTTCCAGCAAGTTAACCCTATTACATCATTGTTTTCATATACAAATTTTGATAGAGTCTTAGTTAACATGGACATATCTGAGGAGATAGTTGAAAAAATTAAACTAAAAATTAAAATACTACTCTTAAACCCAGTCCCTCAACTATGAGGGCCTTCCTTTTCATTGTTGAGTTTATTTTTTGTCTAGAAATTTAACTAAAGATTAAAATATCCTCAAAATAAAGAAAGATTCCACTTGGTGGAAGGATTATCTTACCAGTCATATTACTATGGATGATGTCGAGACATAAGGTGACTTATATTTAGTTATGAATGAAATTAAAATTGTAGTGATACAAGCTGAGGAAGTTATAAATGTAGCCCACTACCCCATGCTTCCCATAAAGAGTTCTTATATCTCCTTCTAAAGCATGTGGTTCATATTGGGGTGGTAAAGAATCAATTAAAATAGAAATCTCTATACCCTTCTCTCCTGATAAAGATGTTGATGACCAGAAGGGTTGGTCTTTAGTGCATAAGAAGAAGAAAGGACGTCTCAACAAAGTATTTGGTTCAAAGACATCCCTTCATAGAAATCCATCAGAGGTAGATTGTAACCCATAATTTTAGTTGGTGATGGAATTTTAACCAAATGTAAGAGGTTTATCGATTAATTGTGTGTTGTATTTTATTGGGTTTTGCTATCTAGTTTTTTGAGTTGTTTGTTATTTTGAGAACTCGTTCCTAGTAGGTTTGAAGTGTGTTTCATGGGCCACTAGTAAATGAAATATATGTGGTATTTCATTATTTTATCTTTTAATCCTTTGTAAAAGGCTCTAGATCCCTTCAAAATATGGGTTTTTAATATGTATCTAATATATATATATATATATATATATATATATATAAAACTTGCTCTCATAGATTTCACATTATCACTATAGGATACTTGATTATGTAAAAGAAATATTTGTTCTAAAGGTCAAATGCATTAAACGAAAAGCTTGATGAAGTTTTGGGATTGGTTAGATGGTTAATGAGAGGTTTGAATGTCTTATGTAGGTTTGTTCGAATGTTTGAATGTCTTAAAGATGTTTGAATAATTTTGTTAATAATTAATGAGAAGGTAGGGTAAATGATGAATGTCAATGATAGTATATTAGTGATGACACTAAGTTGGTGGGATTAAGGTGTCTACATTAGACAAAAACAATAAATAAAAAATGTTAGCCTCATAGAATTACTCATTCCATTTTTAAAAATCTAGCACTTGTCAAAGTCATGTTTTTTTTTTTTTTTTTTAAATGTGGTTGCCTTGGTTATGAGGGCCTTACTCCATCTCCCTTATAATTATTTAAATTAGTGGTACTAAATAGCTAGCCTCATCACCATCTTGTATATATTTTTGTCCTCTCATCCTTTTCCCACTGCATCTTCCATTATTGAATCCTCAAAATCCCATGTATTCTCTCTATTCAAAATACTAAAATTAGTTTTTTCATCTATTTTTATCTTCATTGTTAGTCTAAAAACCCATAGAACATAAGAAAAGCTTGAATATATATAAAAATTGAAACTAAAAAATAAATGTAATATGAAAATATTCAAAGTGTAAACTAGAAACCAAGAAACAAATCTCAATTCATACTCTAAATCTAACTTACCCTCTGATTGAGAAATAAAAGAGAAACACACAAGAAACATCACCATTGCTTACCAAATGAAGGTTCCTTCTTCATTGGATAGATGTGCTCATGATATTTAAATTTTGATTTCTCTCAAAAACTTATATACAATAATTTTAGCAAGGTTTTTATAGCATGATGCTTGATTTGATTGATTATTTGATAACAATATTCTCTAAAGTTTTGAGTGATTTTTATTGTGATATCATACTTGCATTATCCTTAAAATGGTGGAGGAAAGGTTAATTTATAAAATTTTGGAGGGAAGTATGAATGGATCAAATAAATCTAGATTTATTGAAATATTCAATTTTAGATGGTGGGGATTTGGTCTACAGGTGAAATTCATTTAATGAGGAAGTTGTGGGATTCGTTAAATGATTAATGATAGATTTAAATATCTTAAATAAGTTTGTTTTAATGTTTTAATGTCTTAAAGAGGTCTGAATAAGTTTTTTAATGATTAATAAGGAGTTTAAATAGATTAAATGAGATGGTTGACTAATTTTATTATTATTATTATTATTATTATTATTATTATTATTTATTTGTTTATTTATAATTATGTGTGGATAGATTAATTAGTGACTACTTAAATAACTATTATTTATTAATTAAATGATTAATGAGAAGTTTGAGTGTATTAAATACATTTTTAATTTTTTTTTGAATGTCTTAAAGTGTTTGAATAATTATTTTTAATGAGTAATGAGAAGGTTAAATGATGAATGTTGATAATACATGATTAGTGAAGACACTGACATGGTGGAATTAGGGTCCCTAAACTAGATTAAATCAAAAAATTAGAAATGTTAAGTCTCATGAAACTAATTACTCTATTTTTAAAAATCCACTAGTGGCTAAAGCCCTACTACATTTAAAAAAATGAGGTTTCCTTAACTATGAGGGCCTTTATCGATCTCACCTTATAACTGTCACCACTATGGCTATTGGAGACATAGCTATGTGTCTATCTCCTCGATCTATAGATACATCACTTATATCTCTTCTCACACTTGTATCCCATCCTTCATCTCCTTTTATTGCTGCCTCATCACCATATATCATGGCTATTAACCATCTCATCCTCCACCACCACATCCTTTGAGGCTAAACTCTCAAAATCCTAGTATTCACTCTATTCCCAATACTATAACTAGTTTTCCCCTTTATTTGTAACTTAATTGTTAGTCCAAAAATCCATCAAAAACCTGGAAAAAAAAATCAAATCAAACTAAAAACTAAATGTAATATGAAAATATTTAAAGTGTAAATTAAAAACAAAGAAACAAACCTCAATTCCTACTCTAAATTTAACATACCCTCCAATTTAGCAATGCAAGAGAAACACACATGAAAATTCACCTTTACTTATCAAATGAAGGCTCCTCCTACATTTCTTGTGATCTTTGGATTATGGTTTTTTCCCAAAACTTCTATGCAATAATGCCAGTAGTATATTGATAACACAATGCTTGATTTGATTGATTACTTGGTAACAAGATTGTATAGATTTTAAAATGTTTATTCTCATAATCTCATACTTGCATGATATTTCGCATGGAAGAGGGAAGATAAATTTATATAATTTTTGAGGGAGGGATGAATGGATAGGATAAATCCATATTTATTTTAAATATTCAATTTTTGATGTGAGAGATTTGGTATATGGGTCAAATTAATTCAATGAGGAGGTTGAGGAAGTTCTTGGATTGATTATATGATTAATGAGAGGTTTTAATGTATAAAATAAGTTTTTTTAAATGTTTGAATGTCTGAAAGATATTTGAATAAGTTAGTCGATGATCAATGATGAGGTTAAATGAATAAAATGAGGTGGTTGGATAATTCTATTATTTAATATTATTTGTTTATTTGGAAATATGTGTATATGGATTAATTAGTGACTAATTAACTAACTAATATTGATTAATTATTACTCCACCAACTCTATTCATTAATATAACGTAACCACTTTTATCTACCAAATAATAAGAACTAACATATGAAAGAGATATGTGATACTTGAGCATCACCTAGGAAGACACTTTAATTAAATTTTTTGTCTTAGGTCATTTTCATTGCTCTAATATAGTGTATTTAGTTGGTCATAGGTATTAGGTTTTGTATAAAATTTGAATTTGGTCTTATTTTGCATTTCCCGCCCATTTTTAGATTTGAATTTTCTAGACTAGAATCTTGTCTTTTGATCAATTTTGGCTTGGTTAATCTTGTATTAGAGTCTTATCATGAAATTTGAGGGATTATAATATTTATAAGAATAATTCTTAGGTTGGTACACCATGTTTTTAATAGTTTCATGCAATGTTCAATGAAATAATAACTAACTTTGTCCACCTCTCATGTACTAATCAAGGGTTAAGAAAGTTAGATCATCAAAACATGGTTATTATGCATGATTTAGGTCGTTATGGGTGAAAATAACATAAAAAAAATGTTTAACCATTTTAAGGTTACTTACTCATGCAATAAATAAGTTTTGTGAAGACTGAGCAAGTTTAGACTATGTAAAATAGGGTTTTGTATTCAAATTATCTTATGTAGTTCTCTAGACAGTTAGACACATAATTTCTAATTCTAAGATAATTTACATTATTTTAATCATCTATATAAATTCATGAAGTTATATTTATACCATAAAAATCTTATAGTGGTGGTTATAGCCCTTAAAACCATAATTTATGTTTGAAAACCTTTATTTACTATCTTTTAGGCCTATGTCAAACCTTGTCTAGGGCTTATGAACAAATTATGTTTGTACACTCTGAAAGCCTTCTCAAGATCCAAAATTTCATTTGAATATTTTAATCATTATCTATAAACTTATTTTGAAATTTTATTTAATATTTAGCACATGTAGAGAGATTTATAGAAAAAAGTCAATTTGAGTGGTTATAGAGACCTAATTAAGGCCTAATTGTAGACAGGGCTCATGGAGTTGATATACTTTCCTTGAGAGTTCAAAACAAAAAAAATTATTTAATATGTAAAGGATTAATGGGTATCCAAAAATGTGTTTTGGTTTCTTTGAATCTATGTGAATTGTGAAAACTGACACGATTTGTGCCTAAATAGGGTTACAAGGAGACTAAGCCAAAAACAAGAAACTTGCATTTTGAAGTTAAAAATATCTCCCTATACAACAAATTGTTATTAGAGTATGTGTAAACCTGAATCAAGCTTGAAGGAAGGTGAGAATCTTTGAGGTCAAGGAAAATTTGATTATTTATTGATCAGTTGAATTGAGAAGCCAAAATGCCAACTAGAAAGAACCCAAAAGGAGGTGGAGGAACAGGTATCTAGATGGGAGATGCTATCTTGGAGGAGTTGAGAAAACTGAGGGTAAGTTTTGATGCTAGGATTATATTTTTAGAGACCAATCAGAGAAGATTAATTATAATAGGAGACATAAGTGACAGAGAAGAAGAGTCACAAGCTCCAAAGGAGTAGAAAGAAGATGAAGAGCATGATGAAAAAGGAATTGATAAACTACTAAAATTAGTGATGGGATAGGGGTAAGATATAACTTAGTACTTATGTAGGCAATTTAGATGGTGAGGAACTCATTTAGTGCATAATAGGGTTAGACAAATATTTTAACAATGAGAATGTACCAGATGAGAATAATGTCAAAATTTATTGCACAAAACTAAAGGGACGTGTATCCCTTTTATGGGATTACATACATGATGAAAGGAGGAATAAATTCAAGGACAAGATAAAATCATGGGATAATATGGTAGTAAAATTGAAGGTTAAATTTATGCCTAGTGAATATCATACAAACCTCTTCATGAAATAATAGAATTTGAAATAAAGAGAGATGGGTGTCAAGGAGTATACTGATGAGTTATACCAGTTAAAAATTAGATAAGGACATGTAGAAGAGGATGTGGTGAAAATTTATATATATTTTAATGGATTAAGATACAATCTTCAAATTGAACTTAGCTTTTTCATCTCAAGGACACTTGAGGAATGCTACCAATATGCTTTGAACATAGAAGATAACCTAAATAGAAGACAAACTCAATAAAATAAGGGCATGGGAAAAAATTATATAGGTTAAGGTCAATAATAATGAATAAGTACATATCAAAGGACAAATTTAGAATCAAGTACCTCTCAAGAACAACTATTTACTTCAAGAGGTAGACTCAGAGGAAGGATACCTTACTTTAAAAAAGGATACACACAAAGAGGAAGAGGATTTACTAGATTCACTAGTAAGTGTTTCAAATGCAATAAATTTTTAGGTCATAGGTTTTGGGAGTTTCCAAAGGAACCTCAAGGTAACAACTCTAGGACTGAAAGTATAAATGAAGTAGTCCAAGTAGAGGAAGAAAGTGTGGGTTCTCCATCTCACATAGAATAAACCAAAATTTGGTGACTATTTGATAATAAGGAGGGAGATGATAAAACCACCCAAGGAGAAAGAACCTACCCAAATAAAGACATTAATCAAGACAACTTAGAAATCTCAAGGTAAGTGATTTAAATTGGTGATTGATTTAGGTAGTAGTGATAAATAGTGTCACTAGAGATGGTAGTAAATATTGGCTTAAAATGAATGACATATTCAGCCCCTTATAAGGCCTCATGACTTCAGAAAAGGCAATAAGTTCTTGTGAATGAACAATGTTGGATATATTTTTTATTGGAGGTACAAAGAAAAGGTACTATGTGACTTAATTCCAATGGATGTGTGTCATGTGATCTTAGGGATGCCTTGGAAATATGATATAAAGACTATTCATAATGGAAGTAAGAATATTTACACCTTGGAGAAGGATGGAATAAGTCACACACTATTGCCTTTAAAATAAAAATAAAATAGACAAGGGAATAATGCTAGTGTTATAATGGTGAGTGAGAAATATTTCTTGAATGATATGAAAAAGGAAGAGATATGATTTGGAGTAGTAATAATAACAAGTGTTATTATGACAACCACCAAGTTGAATGAGATACCTCAAGAGATACAAACTATGTTAGAAGAATTTACTGATATTATGGTGAATGAAATATTGGCAATGAGCTGCCACCTATCAGAAGTATTAATCACCATATTGAATTTGTACTAGGTATAACATTGCCCAACAAAGTTTCCTACAATATCCCTCAAGAGAATAAAAAAATTAAGAAGAAAATACAAGACATCTTAGACAAAGGATTGATCAAAGAGAGCCTCAACCCATGTGCAATATCAACTGTACTAGTGCCAAAGAAATAAGGAGATTGGATAATGTACACTAAATTTAAATTAATAAATAAGATAATAATAAGATAAGAATTTAAGATTTAATGTGATGTTTGAGTGCTTCTCACTATTTCTCTAGGATTGATCTTAAGAGTGGCTATTATAAGATAAGGATAAGAGAAGGAGATGAATGGAAGAGTGTTTTTAAGACTAATGAGGGGTTGTATGAATCAATTTTTATGCCATTTAGTCTCACTAATGCCCCAAGCACATTCCCGATACTCATTAATGAGGTGTTAAAATTTCTAATTGGTAAGTTTTTCATTATACATTTATATGAAATATTGATTTACAACCCAAGCAAAGAAGAGCATCTTTAGCACATAAGAATGGTGATGCAAAATTTGTAAGAGGAGAGGTTATTAATCAACCTTAATAAGTGATTGTTTATGAAGACAAAGTTAGTATATATTATATTTTTGATATCTCAAGGTTTTTTGAAGATGGACAAAGACAAGGTGAAAGCCATCATTGATTGGCCAAGTACCAAGACAACTTGTGAGGTAAGAAGATTCCATGGGTTAGTAAGTTTTTATAGAAAGTTTATAATAATAAAGTTTAGTGTAGTTTTTTCACCCATAATTGACACCATAAGATGGGATAAAAATAAATTTATATGGATTTATATTGGTGATAATAATTTTTATATTTTGAATAAAATAATTCTAGAGCAACATGTGTTAGCATTTTCTGACTTGAATAAGCTCTTTCAAGTTGAGTGTGATGCAAGTGGGGTGGCCATTAGATATATCCTACGTTAAGAAGGTAGAATTATAGCATACATTAGTGAAAATTTAAATGGGTCCAATAAAAAGTACTATGTTTATGATTTAGATTTTTATGCTATGGTTTAAGCCTTAAGGAAGTAGAGACACTATCTATTGCCAAAGGAGTTTGTCATCTTCACATATAATCATGCACTTTAGTTCATAACCATTCATCCCAAGCTAAGTTAAAGGCATATAAAGTGGGTGAAGTATTTACAAAACTTAAGTTTTGTAATCAATCATAAAAAGGGTCAAACCAATAAGGTACCATATGCTCTCAATAGAAGGACCTTACTCATAAGAGAAATTTAGATTGAGAGTCAGGGAATAGAGACACTTAAGTAGTTGTATGAAACTAATTTAGACTTTCAAGAAGCATATGAGGCTTGTAAGCATTTAAATAATATAAATAGAGAGCCTTGGATGGAGTATACACTACAATATGGTTTGTTATTTAACACAGATTAGCTTTATGTGCCAAGGGGTTCCATTAAAGAGAATTTGATCAAGTAAAAGCAATGTGGTAGTTTAGTAGCTCTTTTTTTTATTGACAAGATCTTCACTCAACTATGTAGACATTATTATTTGTCTATAATGCAAACATATGTAGGGAGATTTATAGAAATATGTAAGGTATGTCAATTTTCCAAATGAAAGAGCACTAATGCAGGCCTTTATCAGCCCTTACTAGTTCTAAATAAACTTTGGTATTCCATTAGCATGGATTTTATAATTAGATTGCCAAGAAATCAAAGAGGGCATGACTCCATTTTTATAGTAGAGGATAGATTTTCAAAGATGACTCATTTCATACTTTCAAGACAACTAATGATTCTACTCATGTGGTTAATTTGTTTTCAAAGAAGTGGTTAGACTACATGGCATTATAATGAGCATTATATCAAATAGAGATACTAGATTTGTGGGGCACTTCTGGAGCCCTGTAGAAGAAATTAGGAGTAAACTTGAACTTTAGCTCAACATATCACCCTCAAATTGATGGATAAAATAAGGTGGTTAATAAAAGTTTAGGTGAATTATTGAGGTGTCTAAGAAGGGACAAACCTAAATAGTGGGATTTAGTCTAACCACAAGCAAAATTTGCATATAATGACTCACCCAATAGGAGCACATGAATGAACCCTTTTCAAGTTATATATGGTATGCACCCAAGAGGAACCTTTGAGTTAAGATATCTAGGTAATATGGAAAAAAGATGTGTTGAGGGAGAATAGTCTCCTATTGCTATGCAAGAAGTGCATGATCAGGTTAACAGGCAATTGGTGTTGAGTGTGGAAAAGTAAAAGAAACATGCAGATCTTAGGAGGAGAGAAGTCAATTTTCAGGTTGGAGACATGGTGTTAGCTCATTTGTATAAGAAAATATTTCCAAAAGGTTAGTATAACAAATTAAAAATGAAGAAGATTGGCATTTACAAGGTCATTAGGAAGTTCTCCAATAATGCTTATGAGATAGAATTTTCTAGTGGTGTGTGAATCTCTCCCATATTTAATGTTGCAAACTTGTATCCATCCAAGGAAGGGGGTGATAGTGATCAGCCAACTAGAAATGAAGAAACAATAGTCCAAGAATGGGTAAATCAATCGCCACAAGCCAAGAAAGAGGAACTTGAACTCATATTGGACATGAATGTTAGTAAGAAAACTAGATTCAAGGAGTATTACCAATAATTCATGAGTGGAAACATCATCCTTTAGAATATTCCACTTGGATGATAGAATCAGACATCATCAACCATGGAAGTATTCTTAAAGACCTCATAAAAAAAAGTTCATGAGTCCAATTTTCTACATTCCTAAGGAGTATGATGCAAAGCATAATCTAGGAAGTCATTTTCATTCAATTTTGTGCCTTAGGTCATGTTAGGAGGTCTAATAGAGTGTATTTCACTAGTTAGACATCTTAGGTTAGAATAAAATTTAAATTTGGGCTCATTTTGTATTTCCTCACCCATTTTCAAATTTGTATTTTTTAGACTAGAATATTGTCTTTTGATCACTTTTGGCTTGGTTAATCTTGTCTTACTTTTCATGAAGTTTGAGGAATTATCATGTTTTCAATATTATTTCTTAGGCTAGTACACTTAGGGAGTATGATGCAAAGAATAACCTAGGAAGTCATTTTCATTTAATTTTGTGCCTTAGGTCATGTTATGATGTCTAATAGAGTGTATTTCACTAGTTAGACATGTTAGGTTTGCATAAGATTTGAATTTGGGCTCATTTTGCATTTTCTTGCCTATTTTTAAATTTGTATTTTCTAAACTAGAATCTTGTATTTGATCACTTTTGGTTTGGTTAATCTTGTCTTAGAGTCTTGTCATGAAGTTTGAGGACTTAGTATGTTTTAAATATTATTTCTTAGGTTGGTAAACCATGTTTTTAATATTTTTCATGCAATGTTTAATGAAACCATAACTATCTTTGCCCCCTCTCACGTACTAATTAGGGGTTAAGAAAGTTAGATCATCAAAACGTGGTTATTATGCATGAGTCATGTAGTTAGGGGTGTAAAGAACATAAAAAATAATTTTGAACCATTTTGAAAGCTACTTCCTCATGCAAAAAAAGATATTTGTGAAGATTGAGTAAGACTAGACTGTGTAAAATAGGGTTTTGTATTCAAATTTGATGAATGCCAATCTAAAGAAAAATTGAATTGAATGTTAATTATTGGTGGAGTAATCTTGATTGTTTATTAATAATTTGAAATGATTTCTAGTCCCTTTCAAGTGTTGAATAAGAAGACTCTAAATTCATCTTAAGCAATTTTGTAGATAGTCTTTTATGCACAACTAGACATGTAATTTCAAATTCTAAGTTAATTTACATTATTTTAATCATTTCTATCAACTCATGCAGTTATATTTAGACCATATAGAACTTATAGTGGTGGTTAGATCCCTTGAAACCATAATTTGTGTTTGAAAACCTTGATTTGCAGTCTCTGAGGCCTATGTCAAACCTAGTCTGGGGTTTATGAATAAATTGTGTTTGTACAATCTAAAAACCTTCTCAAGAGCCCAAATTGCATATAAGGTTTATAATCATTCTCTGTCAACTAATTTTTAAGGTTTCTTTATGATTTGACATGTGTAGAGCATTTTATAGAAAAAACTCAATCTAACTGGTTGTAAAGACCTAATTGAGGCCTAAATGTGGAAAGGTCTTGTGGAGTTAATAGACTTCCCTTAAGAGTTCAAACCTAAAATTTTATATCAAGCTTTAAGGGCTTAATGAAAATCCAAAAATATGTTTACATTGTTTTGAAATTTTGTGAATTGTGCAAACCTACAAGCTTTGTGCCTGAAAAGGGATATAAGGAGACTAGGCAAAAAGCAAAAACATTGCATTTTGAAGTACAAACTCTATCCCTCTACATCAATATCTAGCATAGATATTGAATTGATACAATGTTACACCACACATATGTATTTTACATTAAAGAAGTTAAATTATGTCGAATATTATAATAATAAATCTATGGCATAAATTCTTTAAATCAATATGTCCTTTATATTAACCAACCTAACAATATAAGCAGTGACCTAAAACTACTATTAAAAAGTGTTAGCAATCATATTGCCAATATCAATAATGCCAACAAATAATTTAAAATAATTCAACTAATAATAACATGCTTAATCATGTTTCAAATAAATATTTAAAATGAGGTAAGTAGATGTATATATAAATTACATAGAGTCGATAAGCCTCTTATGTATCATGCAAACTAACAAATATTCCATTTAAAATGATCAGTGTCTCATGCATCTAATAATAAGTGCTTTTTATCAAAATTAAATCCTCTATCTCATCTCAAACATTTATCCTTTGACACACTTTCATATTTATACCAAAAAAAAACCAAAAAAACCAATAAAAAATAAAATTACTTTACTCATTTAAACATATGATGTTAAAAATATTAACATAACTATTATCTTTAAAATCAAATTGTACATAAATATTAAAACTCTGATAATAGTTCGTCAAAATTAATTGAAACCACATTACATATTTGAAAACTTACAATCTTTCCGTACTCGTTCCATACTCTTAACATTGTGTGGCTTTTTTCCTCCATGATAAAAATGCCATTCGGGTCCTCAATTATCAAGCTATTTGTTCAGCGATAAATGGAAAGGGACTTCCATATTTGCTCCTACAAAAATTAATTATGAACATATAAAATTAATAACGTGTTTGTGTCCTGTTGGATCATTAAGTATCCTCTGACCTAAGGATGGCTCTTCAATTACTTTTCCCATGGCATTTGTTCCTCTTAGGATTGGTCCATCCTTCCTCACTAGTTTTTGTGGCGACATAAAGCTGTTATGCAGTACCATGTGAAGGATTCTTTTTGACAAGTGTCTAATCATTTGTTAGTGCTTTAGGTGCTTTTTGACATTTGCTCAATCAATTGTTAGGGTTTTCTCTCATCCATAAAGAAGCACTAGGAATTCCTCAAACAAATGAAGCCAAGCCATAATTTGATCTGCAAATTTCAATACCAGTAATGGGGAGTGAGCTGTGCAAATTGCAGAGGGTATATGATATTGGTGGTGTTTGTGACTTAAAGCGTTATGTATATCGGTTAATAATTCAGCTCCTTAATTGCTGTTATGAATGTTGTAATAAAGTTATGAGGAAGGAGGAGCAGAGTTGCACAATCAAGAGAAAGACAATGATAACTTGGCGTTCTTCCACGCTCATACAAAACTTGCAAGTAAATGCTTGCCTTAATAACAACTGATCTTAAGCTGGTTGTATCTAAAACAACACAAAAAATGGTAGAGAATTTTATTATAACAGAGTTTTATGTTGTATTAGATTGAGGATGAAAGTTTGAAATTGTGAATATTTTTCAAATTCTGTTCTAAATGCTCGCCTTAATAACATCTGATCTCAAGCTGGTTAGATCTGAAACACCAGATTAAATATTGGATAATGTTATTATAACAGTAGTTAATGGTTTATTTGATTGAGGATGAAAGTTTGAAATTGTAAATATTTCGTAGTTTCTGTTGTAAACGGTCATGTAGATGTCTGCATTTTCTACTCTTGCTAATTAAAACATTCAGATGGTTTTGACGATTACGTCTCCATTTATGATTACTCTTGCCAAAATTTCCACCATCATCATATCGTCAAACTTTACCTTAAAAATCCACTGTAATACTAATAGTTGTACTAGTGGGTGCACATATTTTTCTCCTAAATTCCTATTGGTATTTATGTGTTATTATGGACAAAGTTTGAGGAAAGATTTTTATTCTAATTTTTATTTTCTGAGTTTATAGCATAAAAATGAGAAACAGAAATTTATTTGGTACAAGCGTTTACCTTTTATTTCTTTTTTAACTACAGATTTCCGGATTGGACTGAGTTTTTTAATGGATCCACTGTACAAATAATGTTAAATTGGTTTCATTCCCTACCGTTTACATGGTTTTAAATATTTATTTTGCCAAAAGTTTATTCTGCTATGGTGAAGTGGTAGATAAGAGATAGATGATCATTTTATTCATTTCGTATAAAGAACTGGGTAAGGTGGACTAAATATATTCGTTTATGGCTTGATAGACAAGAAGAGGAGGAAGCATTCACATTAAAAGTTAGGATTGCAATAATTTGAATATGGGTGCGCATTTAAATCAGGATTTCCTTGAATTAGATTTTCATGATTATGGTTAAAGTTATACTGGATGGTTAACACAGTTGGCTTCAATCTTATCCGTTAGTTTATATAACGGTAAAGGTAATTATCCATATAACTGTCGTAGGAATAAGACATCATAATTTATTGAAAGGCACTTTAAAATATGTATTTTTTTGGGTTTATCATTGCTTTAGACGATCTTAAATTAAAAACTAAGGTATGAAGAATATTTATTCGACCAAAATCACCTTAAAATATGTATTTTTTAAATGTCAAATGAAAAATAAATGGAATAGCTCTCGATCTATAATGATTCATATGATAAGAGGAAAAATATGATTGCAAACTATGCATGTCTATTTACATGGAACTTCATACCATCCCTTCGCATAGAAGAGAAGGGTGGTTTTGAGGACCCACGTATTTCTACTTACATCTTTAAATCGTAATGAGGAGCACTTTGGAAAGGTAAAATTTGTGATGAAGAGTATTTTGAAAAGCAAATTTATTATTTTAAAATTGTTTTAAAAAAATAATTATAAAAGGAAATAAATTATAAGAATACTCAAATAAGTTAGAAAGGATTAATATAAATGATATAGAAAATTCCTAATCAAAGATTTGGTGACGTTTTGAAAGGATTTTCAATAAAACCCACTTTTATACCTTAAAAAATAAGGTGAGTAATATCTTAAAATCAATAAAAGATCATTTGAAACTTAATTATAAAAATAGCATTTATATAATTGAATGTTCTTATAAAATTATCTACAATATAGAAATAGGCAAAGTCATCAAGACAAGGGTTAAGGAACATGGTATCAACATTTATTTTAAAAAAAAGGTAAAATCAACATTGATAAGCGTTTAAAAAATTAAAATACTTAATATAAATTAAAATTACTAAGATTGTGATTATGAAGACTCATTGTTATAAGTAAAAAGTGAGAGAGGATATAGAAATTGGTAAATATATATGAAATTTAATTAGAGACTAAGATTTAAGTTTGAAACATGCATAAACTTAGTCTTAACAAATTAAAAAAGATCTTTTTATTTTAGAAAAAAGGATATTTAATCTAATATTTTTTAAATAATGAGCTAGGTAAGTATCATTATGATTAATTAGAGTTATCTATATAAGAAATTTTGGTCTATTTTTTGTGATAATATATCATGGGATGGTTTAAAATATCAATTAAAAATTTTACACACAAATATTTTAAAAGCTAATTTATACATATTGTTGAGTGTAAAAATATTGGATATTTTATTTCATTAATTATATAATAAATTTATTAAAAAATAATGCTTAATTCTTTAAATTATTATAAAATATTAGGTGTCTATCAAGTATTTTGTAAATAACTATAAATTTTGACTTTTGTCCTCCCATTATGATATTGATTATGCATTTAAAAAACTATGTACTTAATAATTGAATTTAATTGTTAACATTATTAAAAAAGAGGAACCAATTATTAGATGGCGTTTAATAATTGTGATATAATATGTGCATGAAAGGAAATATATAAAATAAAAAAGGACTACTATTTATTATAAATCTAATCACAACATTCCATATAAGATGTCCATTATAATTGATCACCTATTCAAAACTATTAGTTCAACTTCTCTTTTAATAAAACAATTCAAAATTAGAGTTTCCCTCTAATTAAACATATAAAACGAAAATGGTAGTGTGACAAGATCATATATTACATAATAAAGCAAGTTACATGTGCCCATGAGACAATTGTGTGATTCTATCTACCCACAAAGTTAGGGTGCACAACTATTGATCCCTCTCCTCGAAGTGTTCATGAAAACCTTTTTACCTATTATATAACTAGTATATGTATGTGCGTTTGATATCGGTATAAATCTATCTCAAAACATATATCTTGATTTGTCATATATCATATTTGTTTATAGTGAACATCAAATTTAAAATTAAAATTATCCTATAACAATCAAATAAATGTGAAATTTAAAATTAAACTTTAAATTTTAAAATCTCATCAAAATTAAAATATATTAACATTGCTTCTTATTATTATAAAAACCTATAAACTTAATAATAACTAACGTATTATTTTAAAAAACATCCATATTTGAATCTAAAGGAATGTTTCATACATAATATATGAATACATTAACTTGAATATCTTACTTAACTTTAATGCATTGATAATCCTTTAATATTTATTTATGTCATACTATTATTTAATAATTTGTATATAATTAGTTGAAAAAGACATATAATCATTTTTATAAATGTTATATATTATGTTAAAGGAATTTCTTTATAAAAAGTTGCTCAAACTTTTCAAAATTTCATCTATAAAAAATTAAGATTAATATACATTGTAATCATAAGATAACGATTAATATATTATCTAAAATAAAAATGTTTCATTTTTTAAGACATTTTATATCATCATAATAAAAATATGAAATGATTAAAATCAACACACCCACTTTAATAATTATACTAAACATTTTCATTTAAATCATAAAAAATAATTAATATATAACCTATAAAAAGTGTTTTTGACATCCATTAAATTTTATGTCTATAAAATATTTAAATTATTATTAAATATAAAAACTCTAAATTTTAATTTATATATTTAATATTTAAAAAAAAATTACATATTTTTTCAAAACCATTCATACTACCTTTTTTTGAAAAAAAAAAAAAAAATCAATTATTTTTATCTATCAAAATTAAAACATTTTAAAAATTTTGTTAGCTTCTTCACTCGAGCATAAGCATAAGAGAAAAGCTGCAAGAATGTGCTTTGTCCCATGTGAAATATGAAGTAATCTTTGACCTACGGATTGTCATTCAACTATTCCTTATATTTCATCAAATTTGCCTTTACATGTGTTACTCTCTGTATTGCTAATTTTTTCCCAATTCCCACTAATTGGCAACATTACGCTTTTCTGCACTACTCACTCCTCTCCGTGTTGCTTTTTCTTTTCTGATTAGTTGGCCCCCCTCACGCGTCTTCCAAACTGTCGTGGGGCGTGGCCGTTTTTGGTACATCATATTAGACGTAAGATGAAATTTTTAACAAATTGCTAATAAGTTTAAAATATATATATATATATATATATATATATATATAATATTAATTAATTAATTATCATAAGAAAAATTAATTGTCAAATTTGGTCTCTGTGTGGTATATTGTTGATGAGGTTATTAATAATTTATAATCGTATATTTATAGTGAAATATTTTTTACATCAATAGATATGTATAGGACTGAGCCTTCCCCTCTGTACATGATCAACAACCAATGTTCAATGTTGCCAATAATCAGATAATCAGGGCTTCTTACTTTTGACACATGCTTTTTATTGGTGTCGATGCATGGCAATGTCTACGAATGCTCACCAATGATGCGTTCTAAAATATACAATTTCGTAAAGTTTGATAGTGATGTGCTGGTAGATATAGATCATTGCAAGGTTAAATACTATTATCTTTTTCCAATGGATGACAGTTTTGATTTTTCAATGCCTACTCAAACTTACTATGTGCAAAAGGACACAACAGTTTGCATGATGCATTATTAACATAAATGAATGAAGTCAATAATAGTTTATCATGTTGCTATCATAATGTAAGTGTATATACGAGATCATAATCTATGAGAACAAGTTTAATATTGTATTTAGAGTGTCAAACAAATTATTTATAAACTTATTTCCCTTAGTTGTTCTGCTCTATTTCTTATTATAGAAAGAATGGGTATTGATTTTATTTTTTGATATTTTTTTGTGCCAATTTTTTATTTTAATTATTGATAGGAAGTTCAGCATGTGATTGCCTTTGTCTGTAAACGAGTTTCAATTAGATTTCATAAAATGTTTTGATACGTGATATCAACTTCAATATTTTATTTAGAACATAGGAATAACATCACACAAATACAATACAACTATGATCAATTTGTTGAATATTTTAATAGGTAATGTGGCCTAAGACCCTTGTCACCACGTTGCATTTAAAAGTAAAATTAGCTCATAAAAGGTCTAAAAGTGTGTTGGATTATACAATCTGTCATAATGTCTTTTAAGTGTTTGAACAAGTTGTAAAGATTTTGGTCCCCATGATCGCTATAACGTTGAAGTATGGTGGGTTACTCAAAAATTGTAAATTCCTTTGTATATATCTATGCATGTGGAAAAACAATGCACAATACATGCTCATACGAGCTATGACTTCATCACTTTTCACTTTATTTTGGCTTAAGTTAGGTCCACAAGTGCATAGGTTTTATTTGGCCTCTTTAAGTAATCACTTTATTTGGCCTCCTTAGAATGGATCACAACAACATAGTGATGGATTTTATTTTGGCTTGAGTTAGGTCCACAGGTGCATAGGTTTTGTAAATTCACTTTATCTTCTTAATGGGTCCACTTTATATTTCCATGTGATAAATAAAAAAGTTCATGATTAAATCATATATTTATAAATATGTGTATATGCATATCACTTTTAACTTTAATAGAGTTATAAATAGAGACAAAAATAGGTGGTGGATTTCTATAGGCCACAAATTAATGGAATCATAGAATACATTTTTGTATTTTTAGATGGCAAATAGATTTACAACATAGATATGTTTAACTTGTGAGATATGTTAATGTGTCCATGTGTTTGATTTAATTTGTGTAGAGTAAATAGACCAGTCATAATTAAGATAATTGTGTTGAGTTATTCACATTGTTTAATGTGCGGACCTATTTCCTTATTAAATTGGGTTAAATATAAATTTAATCTCTCTGAGTTAAGTCACATTGACCTAGTTATTACTAATATTATCATTAGTATTAAATTTGTATGTGACCTTCACTTATATTATATAATTTTATTTATCCACTTTGATAACTCTTTTTTTATTGTGCCATTTCGCAGTTGATCCCATTGCATGGAGTAATTGATTTTAATAAATTTCTATGTTGAATTTAGCACTTGGTGACCCCATTCTTATGCGATGGTGGCACATGGACAATTTGGATTCATTTAATGTGCCATAATCCATGTTGAATGTTGTATATATTATAGATTGACTTGGTGGTCATGTGGTTAGGGTGGTACCACTAGTATTTTCACCTCAAACATGGTACCACTTATTAATAGACTTAACCAAGTCTTATCCACAAATACATTAATTTTTAGAATCTATAATTTAATTATTATGAAATTTCGTACAATAGAGGTCATGGCTTAAAGTGATGATTGTGTAGTGTTATAATTATTGGTTGGAGGTCACATAGAATATGTTAATCACTTTGGTGACTTAGCAGCCAAGTGGATGTGGTAGACCATCTATTCTATCCACCGTAAACAGAACACCAATACAATATGTGAAATTTGTGATGTCTATTCAAGTATGTGGATGCATTCAATAAATGGATTTTAGTTAAATTGGGTTGGCATTTATGAGGAATTCAAAGATAAAGTCAATGTTTTGGTGGCCACATAAACACTTTACTATGTTACAATATGATTGTGGCCATTTTGTTAGGTATTTTTCTGTAATGTGGTCAATGGCCACTGCATTGAATATTAATGAGTAACCTAGCCCGAGACCCTTGTGACTCACAATAGCTTTTAATACGATCAAGTGAATATATTCTTTATATATTCAAAGATGAAAATTTTAATTAGAAAGAATTATATTTAAGTTTAAAATTAAATAAATTAATATTATCTGATAATATAATCTATGACTAAAAATATGATCACGACCACCCTATTAACATTTAATGAATGATGTAGTTATTTCTTCACATTTATATGGGGACCATTTTCATTGCATAACAGCGACATAGATATTATGAAAACATTATGTGAGGCTGACTAAATTGAGAATTATGAATGTATAAAACAAACATATTTTAATTTACAATGAATACCACTTACCATTAATATAGTGGTAAAATATCAAAATATGTAATAGAGATGATGCTTTAGTATTCACGTAGGCAAAACATTAAATCCCTTAAGTGCATTTGTAAAAGCGTATTAAAAAAGTCTCTTGCACTACCCATAATAAATACTTGAAATAGATTAATATTTAGTTGGTATATTATATCAAATCTAATTTTAATTATTTTATTTTAAAATCAATTTTAATATTAAAAATTGTACACATATCATTTTTAAATTCAAACTGTTATTAAATTGTAAACCATACAATACATTATTTTTAATTTTATTTTAATATTTTTTTATTAAAATAATATTAATAAAATGTCATATTAATATTCTCTAACCAAAATAATAATAAATAAATAATTTTTTTAACCTTTTTTTTATAACTTAAAAAATATTAAAATTAAATGTAAACACTAATAACTTCAAACACCAGCCATGTCAGGAACTGAAACCAAAATATCAAGCTTTCATTTTGCTCTTTCTTTCTTCCACATAGTTTGTCAGACATACACCCATGGCACTTGTTTGACCAAAACCTCCACAAAGAACATAAAATCTTCGCAAAAATCCATGGCACTTGTTTGAAATAGTTTGTAACAGTTGTCCTCTTATCAGTTGAAATATAAGCGTTGGCCACGTGCAAACAACTGTAAGAATAAAATCCTTGTAGCGTACTGGTGGAACGCAGGATCTACGTGTAATCCATCACCCTCCCATTAAAAAATTATGGACGTAAATATGGGTATGGCAACCTCCATTCGCCACGTAAATATGGGTACTCCCACCAGTTGAGCTTTAATAGTGGGCCCTATTTTAGATTTTTATATTGAAATTAATTACGCCAATTACGAATATCTTTCAATGGAACTAATGCTATAGTATGAAAACTCTTAAATTGGAAGTTCAGGACAATGAAAACTCTTAATTCAGTTTGGTCAGTTGCATCAACGCAGGTTCAATTCCTTTTTTTCTTCTCTGTAAGCACTCATTCACGAGTTTCTAGATATATTTTTGTATTTGAAAGTCTGTCAGGGGAGGTAGATCCCATGGTGCCAAGACTAATTTTGGAGTCAGTGGAGAGATCACTTTTAAGTGGCAATACATAAGGGTAGCATAGTTGAATAAGAGCAACATGGCTTAGTTGTTGTGGGGTTATTAAAATTTATTATATATATATTTTTATTTGGTATAGGGTTGGTATTGACTTTTATACTAATAAAAGTAATGTGTCAAGTTTTTACAGGGGTTAGAATAGAATTGAAATATGTTCACTATATTTTGTAAGCTTTTTTTTGTTGGGTCTAAAATATTTATTCTTCACTTAATCCACAAATATAAGGAAGAATTGCATAAGGCAGACTACATAATATGCACAAAATGCACTAAATATATTCATTTATGGCTTGATAGACATGAAGAAGAGGAAGCATTCACATTAAAAGTTAGGATTGCAATAATTTGAATATGGGTGCATTTAAATAAGGATTTCTTTGAATTAGGTTTTCATGATTATGGTTAAAGTCACACTAGATGGTTAAGATAGTTGGATTTAGTGTTAAAATATTATTATTTTTGACTTCCTATAGCGACCTATGAACCATGACATCTACTATCATTAAATGCAATCCTTTCAAATTTCAATTTTGGAGCCTATTTTATTTTGGGGGGAAAAACCTGTGGAGTAGGTGAGACAACAGTTAGAAGAAGACAAAGAAAAAAAAGAGAAAGTGTAGTTGTAGATGGAATTCAATGCAACAACAATACAAGATAATTTTTACAGTAGAAAAAAGGGGAAAACAGAGCAGCAGAGAAGAGAACATAGCAGCAGTCTAAAGAGAGAAAGAACAAGGGATAATAGAGAAACTAGTAGCAAGAGTGAGAGAGAGAGCAACATCAGTCTGCAAAAAGCTAGTGCAACAAGTCAAAGGAAAACAATGTAGCAACAACATGTAAAATATTTTTATTGACAACAGCGAAATAAAACAAGGAAAGTATTTTTTTTTGGGATCATTTACAAGTTAGTTTAATACAGTTGTATCTTGTTTATAGAAGATTTTTTTTAGATTTAAATATATGAAAATTTTGTGGTTATTTCTCTATTTCTCCCCTATTCTAGTTCACTCTTGTGTTGTCTAATTTTCTACCCACCTACGATTTCCAATTTGGTATTATTTCTTGCATACATTTTACAATCTTTCCTACACAGCCAATAGTGCTATAAGGTTTCTCCAACAACTGGTATCAAAGTTATTGGTAAATGGTAGCTAGGTGAAGAGTCTATTTAGACATGGTAGCAGGAAGTTCAGGGTCTTGGCATCAATCCCCCATGTTTGATGTAAAAAAATTATGATGTGTGGATCATCAAAATGAAGACAATATTCAGCTCTCAAGAGCTATGGGAGTTGGTTGAAGCTGGGTACAATGAGGTTGCAAACATGTCTACCTTCAATGATTTGACCCAAGCACAAAAGAATATGTTGAAGGACAATAGGAGGAAAGATGGCAAAACAGTCAGGTACATAAAAATGGCTTTGGCTAACTCAATCTATACTAGGATATCATCAATTGTCTATTTCAAGCAAGCATGTGATATTTTACAAAATGCATTTCAAGAGAGTGACAAGGTGAAACTTGTCAAGTTGTAGCTCTTAAGAAGAGACTTTGAGACCCTACAAATGAAGGAGAATGAGTCAATAAATTACTTCTTCACAAGAACTATGAACATAGTAAATCAAATGAAGACATGTGGTGATACCCTTAAAGACCATAAGATAATTGATAAAGTGTTGAGGAGCCTTCCAATTAGATTTGACCCTATAGTGGTTGCTATAGAATATTCAAAGGATTTGAGGCAAATGATAGTTGATGAGCTAATGGGTTCTTTGCAAATCCCTGAACAAAGGTTGAATAGGTCAGCCACCTCCTCCCATGAACAAGCATTCAAGACCAATGACAATGTGAAAGGAAGGGGGAGAGCATCAAACAATAGAGGAATAGGAAGAACTTACAGCTGTCAATAATGTGGAAGGCATAGCTATCAAGATTCACATGGAAGAGGAAGGAGCAACAACACTTATAGAGGTGGATCTACACAAATATCTGATAAGTCTAGCATCTAATGTTATTATTGCAAGAGGTATGGACATTATGCTAGTGAGTGTAAAAATAAAGAGTACGACATGAATAGACAAAATTCTAATTTCACTCATACATAAGAGACTAAACCAAATAGGTATAAGAAAGGAGGAAGCTTATTTATAACATGCAACATTGCCAAAACAAAGTGGCAAGGAGACATGGTATTTGGATAGTGGCTATAACAACCACATGAGTGGAAATAAAGAGATGTTCAACCACATAAATGAGATAATAAAATTAGAGGTGAAGATGGGAAACAATGATAAGGTTCCTGTCATGGGTAATGGCAACATTTCAATCCACACCAAGCAAGGTGACAAAAGGAAAATTCATGATATTTACTATGTACTTGGGTTGAAACACAACCTTATTAGCATAGGGTAGTTTGTGTAAAAAGGGTACTAGGTAGATTTGAGAATGGTGAGTGCATCATCTTTGATAGGAGTGGTTATAATATAAAGATATCAATAGTCAAGATGATAAGCAATCAAATGTTTCCATTGAGAATGCAAAGTGATTTTGCAATAGCGTTCAAAATAATGATGGTATTTGAACCTACTTTTTTGGCATCTTAGGTATAGAAATTTGAGCTTTGGAGGGCTGAACCTTCTTCTTAAGAAGTACATGGTGAAGGGGCTATCCCTTATAGAACAACCAAATAATATGTGTGAAGGATGCATATTGGGAAAGCAACATAAGAGTGCATTTCCCATGGGTAAGTCATGAAGAGCTAGAGCTCCGTTAGAGCTGATTCATTCATATTTGTGTGGTCTAATGAGGACCCCCTCCCTATCTAAGAATGTCTATTTCATGGTATTCATAGATGATTATAGCCAAAATATATGGGTGTACTTCTTAAAGAACAAATCAAAAACATTTGAGACCTTCAAGAATTTCAAGGCCATGGTGGAGAAGCAAAGTGACCACTACATCAAGATTTTGAGGATGGATAGAGGGGGAGAGTATATCTCTAATGAGTTCATAAAGTTTTTTAAGGACCATAGCATAAAGAAACAATTTATAGCCAAGTATAAACCACAGTAAAATGATGTGGTTGAGAGGAAGAATAGGGCCATCTAAGAGATGGCAAGGAGCATGCTAAAGGTAAAAGGTTTGCCTAATGATTTTTGGGTTGAGGATATAGCAACAACTATGTACTTATTGAATATTTATCTAATGAATATTTTAAGGGATGTAATCGAGCAATCGAAAGCCAAGTGTTGAACACCGTAGAGTGTTTAGTTTTGTAGCATATGCACACATGCCCAAGCAAAGATGAATGAAGTAGGATGACAAAGGTGAAAAGTGTATTTTTATAGGGTATAGTGACCAATCAAAGGCATATTGGATGTACAATCCCATCACCAAAGATCTCATAATTATTCGGGATGTTTAGTTCATTGAGCATGAAGCTTGGGAAGAGAGATAAAGAGAAGAACATGTTGAAATAAGCATTAAATTTGAAATACGAGGTGGTACAGCTACCAGTAAACTAACATGGACCCCTATTTAACATAGAGTTGATTCATCTAATGGAAGAAACCATCATGGAGGTGAAGGAGCTATTTAAGAGCCTACATCCTCCTCATCCAACTCAAGTCAACATCAGGTAAGGACAAGAAGCTTGAAAGAAGTTTATGAGTAGTTAAGGTATGAGTAAAATGAAGATGAAACAATGAATTATGCACTCTTTCTATCAGCTGATCCAATCTACTTTGAAGAAGCAGTCAAGGATAGAAAGTGGTGTGAGGCTATGGATGAAGAAATGCATGCCACAGAGAGAAATGACACATGGGAGTTAGTTGACCTACCAAAAGGAAAAGAGGTCATAGGAGTTAGGTGGGGATATAAGATAAAAACTACTCCCAAAGGCAAGATAAATAGGCATAAGGCAAGGCTAGTGGTGAAGGGATAGAGGCAAAGGCTCAGACGTGATTACAATGAAATATTTGCACCCATAGCAAGGCTAGAAACCATAAAGATAATCATAGCCATTTCTACCCAACACAAGTGGAAGGTGCATCAAATGGATATGAAGTTAGCATTCTTAAATGGAGTGCTTGAAGAAGAGGTCTACGTGGGATAACCATTTAGATATGAGATTCTCAAGCATGAGAACATAGTGTATAGGTTGAAAAAGGCATTATATGGGCTCAAGCAAGCCTCAAGATCATGGTACAACAGTATAGAATAATATTTATTCAGTAATGGTTTTAGCAAGAGTGAAAGTGATCCCACACTATACATCAAATCATGAAAAGAAGGTATGTTGATTGTTGTATTGTATGTGGATGATCTTATATTCATCGGTAATACAAATCAGTCCATTGAATATTTCAAAATAGCTATGAAAAATGAGTTTGAAATGATTGATTTGGGCTTCTTGAAGTATGTTCTTATCATAGAAGTCAGCTAAATGGATGAAAGCATATTCATATGCCAATCTAAGCATGCAAAAGAATTTTTGGAAAGGTTTAAGATGCTAGATAACAAGCTTGTATTCAATCCAACTAAGACAAGCCTTAAGTAATGTAAAGATGATTGTAGTATCAAAGTAGACCCCACACGCTATAAGAGTCTAGTGGGAAGCCCAATGTATGTAACTACAACAAGGCCAAATATCATGTATGCAGTCAACCTCATATCAAGATTCATGGAGATACCAAAGGAGACACATTGGAAAGTAGGTAATAGGATATCAAGGTATGTGAATGGAATAAGGGATTATGGTGTTTTGTATGTAGCAATAGAAGAGTTTTAGATTGTTGGTTACATGAATAATGATTGGGAAGGCAACCTTGATGGTCGAAAGAGAACTTAGGGGTATGTATTTCATCTTGGGTTAGGAGCCATATCTTGGGCTTCAAAAAAAAAATTGATAGTATCATTTTTTACAGTTGAAGTAAAGTATATAGTAGCCAATACAACAACATGTCAAGCTATATGGTTGAGAAAGATATTTTTTGATTTGTATGAGGAGAAATAAGGATATTTTATGGTCTATTGTGACAATGTATCATCCATAGCATTATTAAATAATTGCGTATTTCATGGTAGAAGCAAATACATTACAATCAAGTATCACTTCATTCAAAAGTTAGTTGAAAATTATGTCATAGAGATTAATTTTTACAAGTCTAATTAGCAACTAGCTGACATTTTTAGTAAGCCATTACCGAAGGATATTTTTTTGTAGCTAAGAGGAATCTTAAGGGTCATAAATGTAGTAGCATTAGGCCTACATAGTGTTATGATAGATCGAGAGTCTTACAATAGAGCTACGAACTCAAACAATCTAGCTACCAACTCCTACGACACATTTACAGACTCTATCAGTCCATCTACAAACTCCATCAGTCTAGCTATAGACTGCTATAGCACATCTATAGACACCATAAATCCATATATAGATTCCACTAGTCCAGCTATGGACTACTAAAAAAAATGTACAAACTTAAACAGTCCATCTACGGACTCAAATAGTCCATCTATGGACTCCATCAATCCAACTACAGATTGTTATACAAAATTTATGGACTCCATCAGCAAACTATGGACTCCTATAAAAAATCTACGGACTCCATCAGAAAATTTCTGGACTTCATCATAACTATAGACTCCTACATAAAATATATAGAATTTATCAGAAAAACTATGAACTCCATCAATAGAGCTACAAATTTTAGTTATGAACCTCTGGACATGCATAAAAAGGATGTAGAAGCATTTAGTAAGTTAAAAAGAGGTTTTGGAGACTGAGAAGAGTCTAATTGACAATGGTAGGAAGTTCAAAAATAAGGGAGAGTGTTAAAATATTGTTATTTTTGAATTCTTATAGCCACCTACAAACTATGACAGCTTCTATCATTAAATGGAATCCTTTCAAATTTCAATTTTGGAGCCCATTTTGTTTTGGAGGGAAAAACCTGTGAAGTAGGTGAGACAACAGTTAGAAGAAAACAAAAAAAAAGATAAAGCACAGTTGTAGATGGAATTCAATGCAACAGTAGTAAGAGAGAATTTTTACAAAAAACAAAAAGGGGAAAATAGAGCAATAGAGAAGAGAACTCAACAACATCTTGAAGGGAGAAAGAATAGGGGATAATAGAGCAACTAGTAGCAAGAGTGACAGAGAGTAGCAAGTCAAAGGAAAATAGAGTAGCAATAGCATGTAACAGATTTTTGTTGACAATAGTAAAAGAAAACAATTAAAGTGTTTTTTTGGTGATCATTTACAAGTTAGTTTTATATAGTTGTTCCTATGTTTGTAGAAGAAAATTTTCAGATTTAAATATATGCAAATTTTGTTGTTATTTCTCCATTTCTCTTCTATTCTAGTTCACTCTTGTGCTATCTAATTTGCTGCCCACCTGGGTTTTCAAATTTGGTATTATTTCTTGCATACATTTTGCAATCTCTCATACACAGCCAATAGTGCTATAAGGTTTCTCCAACATTCAGTTCTATCTTATTTGTTAGTTTGTATAATAGTAAAAGTAAATTTACTATCCATAAAACCATCATATGGAATATGTATTTTGATCATTATTTTAGGTGATATTAAATAAAAAACTAAGGTATGAAGAATATTTATTCAACCAAAATCATCTTAAAATATGTGATTTTTATCTCAAATGTAAAATAAATGGAATAGCTCCTAATCTAGATGATTCATATGATATAAGGAAAAATATTGACTGTTATAGCTATGGATCAAGCTTTCAATATGTGGCTTAAAAATTCTTCAAGATATTTCAAAAAATCTCATTGTAACCTTAAATTTTGTAAATCATCTTCTCCTCTAATCTTATTTATGATCCAGATTAAAGAGCTGTAATAGTTGAATCAAACAGTTCATTTAAATTAATCATTCATTCATTCATATATATATATATATATATATATTTGAAAACTATGTATGTCTATTTACATGCATTTTCATACCATCCCCTCAAATAGAAGACAAGGGTGGTTTTGAGGACCCACGAATCTCTATTTACATCTTACATTTGTAGTGAGGATCACTTTGTAAAAGTGAAATATGTGATGAAGAGCATCTCAAAAAGAAATTTATCATCTTAAAATTGTTTTAAAAAATAATTATAAAAGGAAACAAATTGTTAGGATACTCAAAAAAATTAAAAAAGGTTAACATAAATGACATAGAGAATTTCCAATCAAAGATTTGGTGGTGTTCTTATCATATATCGAAAGGATTTCTAATAAAACACACTTTTGTAACTAAAAAAAAAATAATAATATCTTAAAATCAATAAAAGATCATTTGAAACTTAGTTGTAAAAATAGCATTTATATATTTGAATGTTCATGTGAATAGAATTACATTGTAGAAATAGACAAATCCATTAAAACAATGATTAATGAACATGTTATCGACATTTATTTTAAGAAAAAGGTGAAATCAGCATTGACAAAGCATTTTAAAAAATAAAATACTTAATGAAAATCAAAATTGCTAAGGTTGTGATTATGAAAATGTATTATTATAAATGTAAAGTGAGAGAGGCTATATAAATTGGTAAGTATATATGAAATTTAAATAAAGACTAAGATTTAGGCTTGAAATATGCATAGACCTAGTCTTATCAAATTAAAAAAGGATCCCTCACTTTAGGAGAAAGGACATTTAATGTAATATTTTCTTATAGTGAGTATCATTATATATACTAGAGAGAGAGATCCCAAAAATATATATCTTAAATTTTTCATATACCATATTCATAAATCATTTTATTATATTATTTATTATTTTTCCAATTAATAGTGATAGATAACCTAAACACAAGAGGTTAACGATTTCTCTAAATAATAAGAGAAAAATAATAATATGACAATGTAATGAACATCAAATTTAAATTTAAAATTAAGCCTTAAATTTTAATATCTTATCAACATTAAAAACTATCAAAATTGCCATTTATTATTATAAAAATCAATAAACTAAAAAATTAGTATATTCTTTTAAAAAATATCCATATTTGAATCCAAAGAAATGTCTCATACACAATATATGAATACATTAACTTCAATAGCTTACCTAACTTTAATGCAATGATAATCCGTTAATATTTATTTATGTCATATTACTATTTAATAATTTACATATAAATTTAATATAGTTGAAAAAATACATCAATCATTTTTATAAATATTATGTTAGAGGAATTTTTCTATAAGACTTTTCTCAAAATTTTCAATTTTTTATCTATAAAAGATTAGGATTAGTATTAATTTTTAAGTCATTTTATTACGTTGAGAGGCGTTTTACAATGACAACAAAGGGGAAGAGAAGAGCATGATGTCACCGTGAAATAAAAATAAAATGACCGACTTTAATATAAAGATAATGTAATTTAAAAAAATAAAAAATAAATACAAAAACTAAAACAAAACTGACATTATAAATATCTTATAAAAAATAATTAACAATAAAATAGACATGATAAATTATTAAGTAATTATTTTTTAGATAATTTAAAAAGTATTTGTGATAAATTATTTAGGTATTTCTATTAAATTGATAAATTATATGTAATATTTTTTACTTAACTTAAAAAGTCAATTTTATTTCTTTTCTAAATATGTAAAATGATTTATTATATCTTATGAAGTTAATTCAAAAATAATTATGGTAAATGATTTAAGTATTCATGTTAAATTATATGTAATACTTTTTTACTTAATTTTAAAAGATTTTATGTTCAGTTAATTCAAAAAGTAATTTGTGTAAATTATTTAGGTATTCTATGTAATATTTTTAACTTAATTTAAAAATTCAATTTTATTTCTTTTAAAAATATGTCAAATGGTTTATTTTATTTTTATGAAGTTAATTCAAAAAGTAATTATGATAAGTTATTTAGGTATTCATGATAAATTATATGTAATATTTTTTACTTAATTTTAAATTTTTTTATATTCAGTTAATTGAAAAAGTAATTTGTGTAAATTATTTAAGTATTTATGATAAATTATATGTAATATTTTTTACTTAATTTAAAAAATCTTTTTTATTTGTTTCATAAATATATAAAATGGTTTATTAATATGTAATAGTTTTTACTTAACTTAAAAAATGACTTTTATTTCTTTTATATATGTAAAATATTTTATAATAATTATAAATGAGGTGATGTCCCATGAAATAAAAATAATGGCGACATGATTAATTAAAAATATAATATTAATAAAATAATAAGGGCCTAAAAAACAACTGATACTTTATAAAGAACACTTATATATAAATAATAAATGGAACAAAAAACATAAAATCAAAAATTGAAGATAATAGAGAAGGAGAAGTAAACAAAGAATTAATTATCTTACACAAATTTGAAAAGGTATGTTTTGTGATTCTCTAGAAAAATAAAATTACAGAAATTTAATATTTACGAGAATTTTATTATATGTACCACTATAATTCAATCCATTATTTACCATAGACTATATCCAGTTAAATATTCTTATCCAATAAAGTCCATAGAAAGTTAGAAATATTATTAATTAACACAACACTAAAAATTACGTTTTATAAAAAGATATTAAATGTTTTTAAATTATTATAGAGGCATTAGAAGGTTTTAAATTTTATTTTTTTAGGTATTCTCAATAAAATAAAATATTTTAACATTTATAAACATTAATTTTTTATAACATGATGTTTTAAAAAAAGATATTAAGTATTCTTTAGTTTTTTAAAGAGTTAATTATTTTATTTTATATTAAGTTAAGATATTAAGTATTCTTTATTTTTTAAAGAGCTAAAATGTTAAAATATATATTGATTTCCATTATAAATGTCACTAAACTATTTAAATGTTGTATTCAAAATATATTGTAGAGATGGCTTGACCAAGATTAAATTTTGAAAATGAAGAGAAATGAAGAGAATATAAAAGAGAATACCAAAGACAATATCGTAGACAAAGATAAGAACAAATGATAGATGTAAAAATAAAGGAATAATGAAAACATCAAAACAAGATTAATAGACAAAGATTTATAGAATGTAAGACTGAATTGATAGTTAAAGAATTGGACATTGAAAATAGAAAACATGATGATAAGATGAAAATGATTCATGAAAAAACATCGTAAGATGTACAATATGAGTTGAGAACAATGTTTACAAAGATAGGTGTGTTTAGATATATTGACTGAGGTAGAAATAAAACATAGACAAGAACTTCATCATGAATAATCTCAAAAGCATCGAATGAGTGCTGATGTTGACATTAATGTTGAAGATGCAAACTCAATATTGATTGATCGTGTCTTTTAAACATCATATAATGCACCTCAATATAAAATGGATGTTGATGTAACAAATAATGATGTACAAGAGGAGGCAAGATCACAAAATATAAGAAGACAAATGAAAAATAATGATTTAGAAGAAGAGTCAACATCGTGACCTAAATGAAGAAGGCAAATTCAAGATTCTGAAATTGAAAGAGAACAAAATATAACTAATCCTATGGAATGCTTAGGAGAGATTTGAATACATTTCAAATGATTTTTTGACATGGTTTAGATAATATTGATCACCAATCATGTGTTATATTTGTCAAGAAAGTTATATTGGAATAAATGTTTCTCGAATACTCGAAGGCCCTATATGCAATAGATGTCGACAAGAGAAAGGTCATCATAAATTTTCAACATGAAATAATATGGATCCTAGACTACAAGCACCAGAACTTTCAATCTTAACACAAGTTAAGAAAATGTTAATAGCATGTGTCAACCCAATCCTAAAAGTCACACATGCGATTTTAGGTCAATATAAGTATAAAGGACACACAATAAATTTTCCACAATAAGAGAAATTGATAAGGTTTTGTCACATCAAATAAAATGTTTGCCAATGATTATAATTTGTCTAAGGGATCAACATGGAATAAATTACAACTTTACTATCAATAGAGAATGTATATATAAGGTACTTAAATATAAAATAGAACATGACAAGTCTTATTTAGATGTTTAGATTGATGAAAATTCTCTCAGTTATCTTCCACCTAACTCTGATGAAAATATATTTAACCAGTTGAAATTTGTCCATATGCTATTTGATTTTAATGTAAATGAAGTTGTATTTATGGGCCTTATGATGGATATGGATGAAATAAATATCATTGATCACATAATGTCAATGGCATCTAAACCCCCTAATGCCCCAAGGGAGATGGAATTAATTCATGCATGGGTAAATAACCCTAATGCGGATCCTGGAATACTGATTGATTGGCCAAGGATTGGATCATATCCTATAAATGAGTATGTCACATTAGGATTACTTGATATGGCATTTCCAACACTTATTAATGTTTTGATTAAAATTATGGATGAAAATGTGTTAAATAAACATATATTTCTTCTACATCCACAACCTCAAAATATAATATGAAGACAACATTCAAATCTAAGACTAATGACATACCTAGTTTTTAAAATAAGAGCAAGGTCAAAACCATAAATATAATTTCAAAAACCAATAGTAGGCTTATATTTCTTACTTCTAGGAACAATAAAAAATTTAAAGCATTAGAAAACCCACCTCAAAATTTATTAAATGCTTAATCAAATTTGTTGTGATTACTTTATCTAATCCAAATCAATTAAATACTACTTAAACATTGCCTAAAGGGTATATCACAAACCTATTTTGTGATTAACATCAGGATTTTGGATATTCAACTAATCGATTCTTTAAGTTTATATATAAGATTCAATATCTCATTAGCATTAACTCAATTCAAATTTAAGGGAAATATGATACATTGAACTAAACTTCCACAAGGCCAAATCAACACATGAATTTTTTTAAAAATCCTTTTCCAAAGCATAAAAAATATAAAACAACAAAATGTACCTATGACAATGTCTATACAAAATATGACTATTCCACATGAGAATGAGATTGATAAGATCATTTTAATGGTTTAATATATCTCAATGAAAAGTGCCTTCCATCACATACTATGAACATGAGATACCTAATGATGAATCAAATAATGGTACATTATAAATTAATTGGTTTTATTGCCTATAGTCTTTTGAGCATGCATGGAATTATGAGTGGAATTTGTTCTATAAAAAATCTAATTATGATGTCATTTTTGTCTAATCAAGGCTACATTGAGTGATATTTACTTATTACAAATATGATACTTCACAATTTTGATTGTATTCCATGCATACCTCTTGGTGTTATCACATTATCAATTATAGTTAGTCCTCAAACCCTTCTCATTTATTTTTATTCAGTATCAAATAAAAGATATTATAATATATTACTTGGAAACCCATTGATTAATAAAATAAGATTTATAACTTATACACTAAAACATTATCTCAAGTTTTTGGATGATTGTGAAAGACATACTACTCGGGGCACAATTTATGAGTTTCATATCTGACCTTAGAGATTACATGGTACACTAGTTAGTGAAGTTATTAATAAGTGAGTAATTTAATAATGTGTGATATTTTATACTATTTCACGACCATAAAGTATGGTTCCTACTATATTTGAATCTATGACACCACCATCTACTTTATGAGCTCCTAGAGCTTTAATTCCCATAGTTGTACCTTCAATAACTATGGCTTGTTCTCATCTTTATCCCAAGATTGATCTATAACCTCTTGCTATAGATCACATCCAAGCACATATTTTATTGTGAATTATTCCTATACATGTTTATCAAGAGGTTAAACTATCTCCTCAAGCCCACTTTCCACATATCTCTTTTTGGGATGGTGATTTTAGTTACTACACATCTCATGACTATTTTTATAATACTTTGAGCAACAATTCTGACTCCTATCATCTAAAATATTTCATTATATATGATATCATCACTTATCTATGATATCGTATATCTTGTACTACATTAATATATCATTATTATACTATAAATTTACTACTATAAATATATTATTTATTATATAATTTGTATAATTCATGTGTCTTCTTGCATTGAAATGATTACATGCATTATATTTAAATTAGATTATACATCTTGTCACTTGCATTCTATTTTGTGTCAATATTGTTATAGATACCTCATTTATGTTGGTTGATATGTTGCACTAGACCTTTCCCCTTTGATTATTTATCACATTCCAAACACGTGTATATTTATTGATGATGACTCCATATATATATATATATATATAGAGAGAGAGAGAGAGAGAGAGAGAGACCTTATATATTAGTAAGCATTGAGTTGTGAGGAAAGTAGTAGGTTATTTTCAATCTTCCTCTTCATCTTGTTGCTTGTGCCCTTAGCCTACCTATTTTTAATTGTTTCGTGATTGTGCCTTTTGGATTATATTTTTATATCAGTGTAAATTCACTTTATTATTCTTGCATGTTCCCCTTTCTCCTCTTCTTTTTATATTTCTTATAGAAAATTATAAAAATGTAAAAACATTAGAAAAATAAAAATTACTTTGTCAATGGATACATATCATGCTTATATACCTATGCTAGAGTTTTTTCACATTCATGTTTTACACACATGCTTCTCACAATATTTCATTGAGTGGGTGAGATGTAAGGTATAAAGAATCTATATGATTATGGACTATCAACTATTATGTGGCTAATTTTTTGACTACACCCTAAAGGGCATGATTATATCAATGATATTACCCACCTTAGGGATATCTCTACATAATGGATTTTATGGTGATATATTTATTACTTTCTATTAGGGATATATCTTACATTAACTGTATCATGTCTTGCTAGCACCTACACATTTCATGATTTCAGGGTACATACATTTTATGGTTACATAATATTATTACATTGGTTACATTACATGTTACATACAATTTTGTGTTTGATTTATTACATATGCATGATTATGTGTGTGTTTTGTCATCTGTTGGATGGTGGATCTTGATCTTATTATAATTGCTAGTTCCTGATAGGGTGGGTGTGGGGCGGGGTGGGGGGTAGGGCGTAATGCCCCCACTAAGGTCACAATCGGGGTCCAGGGGGGTAGTGACCATACTTGGAGCCCCCATTGGCAAGGGTTAGGGGACAGTGCTCCTAAAACAAATATTGTGAAAAATGCATTGTAAAATATTGTAATTTCATAATAAATCTAGACTCTTCACTATTAGGTCACATATCTAATAGTATAAATTATGTTGGTACTTTTTTCCCTAATATATAACCTTAATTTGATATGAGCGTATTGTAATCATGATGGCACACTTTGTGTGAGTGAAGAGGAGATTAAAGTGGATGTATGTTAGGTTTATCCCTTCACTTGTTGGACTGAATAAGAGAAGAACTGGATGTTTCTATGTGGACATAGCCCATTTTGGGTGAACCATGTTAATATGTGTTTCTCTTATGTTGTGTTTTTTCATTTAATTTCCATATTTATTTCATTAATATTGCTTGACATCTATATTCCTAAAAATTGATATCAGATCTGAAGGTTTATTTGGTAGATAAAATTACAAGAAAAGAGGGTTCTTGCTTTAAGTAGGAGTAATAGTGCAAGAAGGCAAGTTTAAGGTTGAGAAATTCAATGGAAAAAACTACCAGCTAGAGAAGATGAAAATGGAAGACTATCTATATCAGAAGGATCTTTTCCTACCATTGACTAGAATAGAAAAGAAGCTAATGACTATGAAGGATGAAAAATGAGAAGTTTTTGACAAGAAGGCACTAAGAATAATATGGTTGTGCCTGAAAGTGCCAGTGGCCTTCAATATTTCAAAATAAAAGATAACAGATGTGGTAAATTCATTAGATAGAGTATGAAAAACCTTCAACCTTCAACAAGGTATTTCTTATGAAGTGCTTATTTAATATGGAGATGTCAGAAGGTGGGTCTATTTTTTAATTATTTAAATGAATTTAACATGGTCACAAATCAATTAAGCTCTATATGAGTAAACATTGATGATGAGTTAGGGATCTTTTGATTCTTTCTCATTGCTAGAAATCTAGAATGGCTTGGTCATGGCTGTGAGTGATTCTATCTTTGGTTTAAACACTTTAAAGTTTGATGACGTTATTGGTGTTATTATTGGTGAGAAAATGTGATAGAATAACACAAGTGAGACATTAGGTAATGATTTGACTATGGAGAATAGGGGAAAAAAAAAGGATAGAGAAAAAGGCCTAGGGAATCATGGGAAGTCTAAGAAGGGTAGATCCAAATCTAGAGGAACATTGGTGTACTAGATGTGTGGGAAGAAAGGACACATAAAGAAAGATTATTGGTTTCAAAAAGGAAAACAAGGAGATGGACAACAAGATAAAAATCATGAAGTAAATGTAGAAAGTGATGTGTTACAATATTCTTTAATCCTTTCTTTAAATAATATTAATGATTCTTGGGTGTTATATTCAGGGGATTCATTTCATGCTACACACCATAGGAAATATTTTCAACAATATATTCAAGGTGATTTTGGATAGGTTTATTTGGGTGATGTTGGACCCTATAAAATTGTTGAAAAGGGTAAGATACAAATAAAATTAAAAAATGGAAACAAATGGTTATTGAAAGAGGTGAAGCATGTTCCTAAGTTGAGAAAAAAATTAATTTTAGAAGGGTAGTTAGGAAGTGAGGGCTACATAGTTACATTTGTAAAAAAAATGTGGAAGATCACTAAAGGATCACTAGTAATAGAAAAAGGAGAGAAGATAGGTACATTATATTTATCTAATGGTAATGTTGACTCTTCTATTGCTTTAAATTGTATAGAATCATATACAAAATTATGGCACCATAAAAATGGGCACATGAGTGACAAGGGGATGCAAGTTCTCCACTCAAATAATTTGTTTCTATATTTGAAGAAAGTGGATTTGGATTTCTATGAGCACTATGTGTATGGAAAATAGAAGAGAGTCAAATTTATTAGCATTGGAAAGATAAAGAAAGATAAAAAGTTAGATCTTATGCATACAAATGTATGGGAACTGGCTCAGGTATCATCCTTTGGTGGCTCTTATTATTATGTTATTTTTATTGATGATGCAACTAGAAAAACTTGGGTTTATTGCATACAAAAAAATCTGATGTTTTTGATACTCTTAAGAAATGGAAAGCTTTGGCTAAGAATGAAATAAAGAATAAGTTAAAGTGTGTCAGATCAGACAATGAAGGTGAATACTGCAACACAGATCTTGATCATTATTATTTATCCCATGTGATTCATAGAGGGAAGATGAGTCTAAGAACACGAAAAAAAAATGGTCTATCAAAAAGGATGAAAAGGACAATCATGGAGCATACAAGGGAGATGAGATTACATGCAGGGTTGCCTTTACAGTTTTGGGCAGATGCTATGGATATTGTTATTTACTTAATAAATAAAGGGCCTTCAAGTCATTTGGATGGTGGAATTCCATAAGAAGCATGGATAGGTAAAAAGGTAGACTATTCATTTTCAAAGATTTTTGATTGTGAAGCATCTATTCATATAGATAAAGAAAATAGAACCAAGCTTAAATAAAAATCCAAGAAATGTAAATTTATTGGATATAGAGTTAATGATTTTGGTTACCATTTATGGGATTTTCAAAATTATAAAATCATTAGGAGTAGAGATGTGATCTTTAATGAGAAGGTCATGTACATAGATTAGTTGCAGGGAAATAAAAATAAAATCTAAATACAAAATATGCAGTACTTGATGAAATCACTGGAAATAAAATTCTAAAATTGCTATAAAATCAAAATGTGCAACAACAATAACAACATGTAGCTCAAACTCCTGAAAGTGTAGCTAGAATATCTATCATATTAAGTACACTCCCTGAATGATACTCTCCTTCACTTTATTATTTATTATTGACTAATGGTGGTGATACAGAAAGCTATGAAGAAGTAATGCAGGTAGAAACCAAAAAGAAGTGGGAGCAAGGCATGAAAGAGGAGATGGATTACTTGGTACATAACTAAAATTGGGATTTGGTTGAGTTGCCTATAGGTAAAATAACATTTTATAATAAATGGGTTTATAGGTTGAAAGAATAAGAGGGAGGAAAATAGAGATAAAAGGTCAAACTTGTTGTAAAGGGGGTTGCACAAAAGAAAGGTATAGATTTTGAGGAAATATTTTATCTAGTTGTTAAAATGAATTCCATAAGAACTATTTTAAATTTGGTAGAAGTAGAGGATTTGCACCTTGAATAGTTAGATGTGAAGACTACCTTCCTTCATCGTGAAATATAGGAAGAAATATATATGAAGAAGCCATAGGGATACGAAGTCAAAGGTAAGGAGAAAATGGTGTGCAGGTTGAAGAAGAGTTTGTATGGCCTAAAGCAAGCTCCAAGGTAGTGGTATTTAAAATTTGACATGTTTATGATAGAACAAGGATATAGTAGATGCCATTCTGACCACTACATTTATTTTAAGAGATTAGATAATGTCAACTATATTATCTTGTTATTGTATGTAGATGACATGTTTGTTTCAGGGTCTAACATGCATGATATAAATGAACTCAAAATAAAATTAGAAAATTAATTTTTAATTAATGATTTGGGTGATGCAAATCAAATCCTTGGTATGAGAATAACAAGAGACAAAAAATAGAAAATTGACATTGTCTCAAGAAGAGTACATCAAGAAGGTGTTATTCAAGTTTAATATGCAAGATGCAAAAATAGTGAGTACACCTTTAGGAGGGCACTTCAAATTAAGCAAGGAATGGTTTCCTAAAATGTAGGAAGAAATCAATTACATGTCCAAAGTGTATTATGCTTCAATAGTTGGAATTTTAATGTATGCTATGGTGCGCACGAGACTAGACATTAGGCATGTAATGGGATTTGTCATCAAGTTTATGAATAATCTAGGAAAGGATCACTAGGATTTATTCAAGTGAATTCTCAGGTAATTAAGAGGGACCACTAATAGATAATTATATTATGAAGGGTCAAATGTTATCTTACAACGATATGTTGATGTAGACATGGCTAGATATTTATATGGCATGAGGAACACTACAGGTTATGTATTCACTATTGGTGACACAACAATTAGTTGGATTTCAAAATTGTAGAAGATATTTATTTTTTCAACTACAAAGGCAAAATATGTTGCAGCTATAGAACTAAGGAAATGATATGGATGCAATGGTTCATGAAAGAGTTGAGGTAGAAGCAATAATATTTTAGGTTATATAGTGATATCTAGAGTGTGATTCATTTAGCAAACAAATCAAAATTCCATTCAAGAACCAAACATATACAACTCATGTATCACTTCATTAATTCAATTTTGGAATATGGTCAACTAAAGATAGAAAATATCCATACGAGTCAAAATCCTATAGATATGATAACAAAGGTAGTCACAAAGGAGAATCTATAGATGTAACGAACCATTACACCAAAACCTCAAGGCATTAGTGAAGTCTTCCCACCAGGACCATAACATCCCACAACGCTTCCAAAGCCCAGACTCTGGGCTGGATTTGCACATGTACATGAGATCCACTATGTGTATGAGCCCCAGTCAAACACTGCAATACTGGCGTAACCCACCCGCTCCATGACTTGAACCTAGGTGGAGGCTCTAATACTACATGTAACAAATCGTTACACCAAAACCTTGAGGTGTTAGTGAAGTCCACCCACCAGGACCATAACAATAGATTTGTTCAGCTTTAATAGGTATTAAAGGATAACAAGGAAGATGAGGAACATGCCAGGGTCAAAGTTCAAATAAAAGTCTAAGGAAGAGCTTTAGCGATGGAGTTGCAACAATCAGTATCCAAGTGGGAGATTGTTTTATGGTGGATCTTGATATTATTATAATTCCTTGTTCTTGATAAGGGGGGGTGGTGGGGAGCACCCCCAACTAAGGTCACCATGGGTGTGAAAAATCCATTGTAAAATATTGTAATTTCATAGTAAATTTGTACCATTCACTATTCAGTCATAGATTTAATGGTAGAAATTATGTTGGTGCATTTTTGTCATAATATGTAACCCTCCTTTGATATGAGGTCATTGTAATCATGATAGCACATAGTTCGTGATTGAAGAGGAGATTATAGTGGGTGTATTATAGGTTTATCCCTTCATTTGTTGCACTAAATAAGAGAAGAACTATTTATTTTTGTATGAATGTAGCCTAGTTTGGGTGAACCATGTTAAATATGTGTTTATCTTGTGTTGTGTTTTTTGAATTTTATTTCTATCTTGATTTCATTAATATTTCTCTGCATTATATATTCCTAACATCATCATGTATTGTGAGTCATATGTTTTCATGTGATGACATACTATATGTAGTTACATAATTTTGGGTGATTTATGTGATATTATATGATTATTTTCATGATACATATCATGCATGTATAATTATTGATGCCGTTGTATTTACCATGCACATTATTGTTTATGGTATTACTATGATTAGTGTTTATATTGTCATGGTCATTACCATGCATCTATTGGGGCATACTATTATGTGCATGATTCAATGTTTTATCTAATCCATATTATGGGCACCTTTATGACATTTAGGCATACAATTTTTCTCTTTCTTGATTTTACATTTGGGGGCATTATACCTTTCCATATCTCCCGGAGTATTACTATGATATATACCTTATAAATAATGAGAATTTATTGGGGCATATTATTTTCACCCATCTATTTCATCCTCATATGAGGATGCACACATTCATATGGATTTTATATGATGATATTTTATTATGGTTACACACATGTGATTTATACAATTTTTGAATAATTTTCAAAACTTCAACTATATATTTTTTTATAACACATTATGCATTTAAATATTTGTTTTGAGATGAATAACTGAATCACATGTTTTCCAATACCTCACCTTAAAATGGGAGGCATATATCTAGATATTTCAATATTTTCAAGAATGATAAAAATATTGAGAATTTTTTTGAGTAAAGACTTTTAAAGATTGAGAAAAACATGGTTGAACAAACTTTTGAGAAAAAATGAGTAAACTAAGAGCCATAAATGGTCAATTTGTGCACTTACTTGATCAAGAAATGAATTGGGTTGTCGAAACACTATGATAAGCACTAACCATGCCTAACAATTGGTTAAAATTTTATGAATGGAATAGAGTTTGCTTTCCAATTTTTGGGGAATTGAAATGAATAGAAATAGGCGTAGTTTTCCTATTTTCATTTTTTAATTATGTTATGAAAATTTATTACATTTTACATTGAGTTAACATCAAATTATTTTTATAATTGGCCATTGTTTTCAGGTATATCAGATTTTCCAAGACACAATAAATCTATGTGGATGGAACCTATCTCAAACATCATTTAATTCATAAATCCTTCCATAAATAAGTCAAGATACATGATTCATACTTGGACGCATGCATGAATTCACTCACATATGCACATTAAGTAGGGGAATTATATAGACACCTAATTTTGGCACAAGATAGTTTTCCATAATGCATGTTATGTACTTTTACATACTTGGTCTAATTGTGTGTATTTGGCTATTTTTAGGAAACTTCCTACCTTACACTACTCTCCATTTGACATTTGAGACTTATAAATGTCTTTATAATTCATACATTTTATATTTAAGCCCCATTTATCTATATTATGAGTTGATTGTAGTTATTATAGACATCTATCTCTCCAAAGATGGATTTAGTGGCTACATGTGTGCCATTGAATCTACCTTTTTCATATTTTATGTGCCACTAAATTTATCCTATGAAATTATGTGGGTCATTTCATGTTCACGTAATTTACTACACCTTTGTGTGTGTGTGTGTGTGTGTGTGAAGAAATGGAACCTAGAAATTCAAAAAAGGTAAAGCTCATTCTTATATTTCAAACTACATTGTAAGTTCTCTCCATATATCTGATTTGAAACTTAGTAATTAATGAAAGTGTATATTCCCTCCTCATAGTTAAATTTATGTGCGTTAGTTTCCATATTTGTTACTCATCAAGATAATAAAAATAGTTTGGATAATAGGTTTAATCAAAATTTAATAAAAAACATGGATATTATTGAAACAATACTTAATGTTCATCTCTCAAGTATCAACTTGTCTATTTGTTCTCTATATGTTTTGATGTATCTATAAATTACAAATTGATAATAATTTATTTGATAAACAAAATAAGAACTGCATCAAATGTCACAAATATTTTCAAGAGGGATGAGATTTCATGTTCATCCCAACTTGTCAACTTAAAATTCAAAGATTGCATAGTATTATTCCAAACCTTCCAATAATATTTTATAAAAATATTTAGCTAATTTATATAATTTAATAATAAATTATAATATTATTCAAATATAACATATATGAACTCTTTCAATCAAATATATATGTTGTAAGATTTTATTAGAGAAAGAGTTCCTATAACATATAGAGATAACATAACATATTTTGATCATAATTTAAGTACATCTGAAAATTGATGTATAAAACATGACATATTTCAATCATAATCTGAGCATATCCAAAATCTATTGTATAAAACATAAAATATTTCATTCATAAAATTGTGACGTTTATACTAAACATATCTAATAATGTTCACAGTCACCTTGACATGTGAATGTAAACTAAGGTAAAACCTATCAAAAATAATTAATAAGACAAATTCATTATAAAATAACATATAATTGAATAATATTAAATTTTGATGAGATATTTCTAAAAAATTACTAATTTACATATAAAATTAAACATCAAAGGTTCATAAATCTTTTATTTTCTATATCTTTTCATATTCTTTTAATGAATCCTAATACACTTCTAATATATAAATCCCATTAATTGACACTCTTATTAACACATCTAAAATTTCTAATCCTATATTTCACTTTTAATATTTTGATAATATTTTGTCTTGAAAATCCTCTTTCACATGAAATTGTGCTTGCAAAAATGGTAAGAACCACTTGCCATAATATCATTGTATTAGGGTAAAGAGAACTCCAATGCTTTATATGACATAACACTCTCCATGATTCATTCATTAAAAAATACTCAAAAGGATGAAACTCTCTTTTACAATCTTTAGTATCAAACCTCTTATTAAGCTCAATTTTATCCTCTTGATTGGTACACTATAAATGTGTGAGAAAAAATATAGCCAATGTTCTAAACATTTCTTTCAACCTCTATGCTCTTATTGATAAAATTTGGTTTTGAATAGTTTGTAAACATTGAAAATAGGAAGATATGGAAATCTTTCATTCAAACAATCTATAATATCTTGATTGTAATATTTTGTGAACTTCTTACAGCTTTATAGTTTTCCACAAATTCAAGGTTTCATTTTTTCCTTTTTTGCATCACTAAGAACAAATTAAACATCGTGGATACACACACATATAGTAAACTATTTTTATCATTTAGTTCACCTTATTTGTTCATATTTTATATTAAATCATTTTTAGTTTTAGCTAAGATCTTTGAAAGATATATTGTGCCTTCAACAAATATTTCACTCCTTGAAAACCATCTCATTGGTTATTAATGGTTGCTTTTAAAGACATGCCAGGAATGGTGACACAAATCTTATCTTATTGAAATATTTTTTTCAACATATTGAATTCACCTAAAATATAGAAAAGTATATGCAAACAAAATTGGACTGAATATCTTTTCTTATCATACCATGATGAGTTGCTCCTTTCATTATTCCATAGTGTTAAAATTATTTAAATAAGATTTATTAGACATTAAATGACATCTATCCTAGATAACCATTTACCTCCATGTATTTTTAAAACATAAATAGCATCAATTTTCATGGCCTTAAGTGGTGATGCTAATTCATTGTTTCTTTTTGGCAAATTTTGTACCCATAATTATACCTTATTTACAATATTTTCCACATACATCAACTTAGGAACCATATTTGAAGCATTTTTTGCTGTCAATGATTCTTGATGTGATACATAATGAATTGTGATCAAATTTGGGACATATTTTATTAAATATGAAATAAAACAATTTTCATGTCCAACCATTTATGATGGCTCATTTATAGAAACAACAATCAACCTCTTCATTGAAAGACCTCACTCATTTATTACTTCATGCACATTATCATATATTATTTTTCCTTTTCCATTGGCCACATTTTTTAGTACCATAAATTTAAAAATTAATTGTCCAATCCCTTTTGATTCTATATATGTACCATATATAATAAGATGTTGTTCGAGACTACGATCAATGCTTTCGTCCAACATTAATGAAAAGAAATGGTTATTTAACATACTATCAACTTGTATATTTTAAAGATAGTTTCGTATACAATATATAAATTCATTTATAGTAAAATGATTTATATAGGAACCATATTCTAGCAGTGGTTAGAATATTATGTTTTTTATAAATAAGAGAAAATGGTAAATATTTTCATACTTAGACAATGATAAATCCTCTTTGTAAAAAAAATAGTTTGTTTTCATTATGGTGATCACTCTTCATTTATTTTTGTATTTAAATTTTATAACATGCTTTGAGATAGACCTGACTTGTTTCTCCTTAGCACATAATCATGCAACTATTGTTTCCTTATGTGCAACATATTTCTCATGAGTTAAAGGATCATTATGTTATATTGTAGTGAATCTATTCCCTATACTCCATCGTCTAACATTTTGATATTTTAAATAATATTCACACTTCATGAGTGTTTTATCATCACATTAAAAATAAATTAACCATTGAAATTTATCTACCCATTCACAATAATACCTTGTTTTTTTAATCCATTTTTCATTTTTATCACTAACATATTAATTAAATTGATCTTTTGATGAATTAGAGGAAGTTACAAATGTTTAATATAAGTTTTTTTTCACTTACGAGTCTATATCATTGTGACTCACCCTATTCAAAGGCATATCTAAGGGAGTGCTTGAATTATGTGTTTTTTAAATTGATAAATTTCATAAATGGTACACCAAGATTTTTTTATTTGTGACATTATATAATTACCCGCAAGTTGCACATTAAAAAAATTATGTTAACATAAATTTGAAAAAGTCATTTTAAAAATTAGTTGTAATGACTTAGACATAAGTTGTATATAAATAGCATGCATATCTTCCATGAACTATCAAAATTAAAAATCATTGGCTTCACTCAATTCAATTGAGTAAAATAGCCTTACAATTTTTTTTATCTTCTTCTCAATAAACAAAACATGGCATTCATCATCTTCAACATTTGGTTTTCAATCACAACAAACTTTATGGTAGAATGAGGAGACATGGATGGCCATATAACATGTGGAGGGCATGCTAGGAGGTATAAATTTTGTCCACTAAATTGGCTAGTACAAAGGTACAAGTCATAACATAGTTTAGAGGACTTATTTCAAGCTCACATAGAGGATTACTAAATAATTTTAAAAATGGGTGAATAGTAAGATATCATCAAGATAAAATATATTTAAAGATGACATAGAGTCCTACTAAATAATTTTGAAAAATGGAAAAATAATAAAATAACATTGAGGCAAAATATTATTTACCATCTCTTCAATATCTATTTTAGAATGATATTTAATGAATTTATATCTACACATAATTTCCCTCAAATCCAATATATAAAGTTTCTCAAGCATTCAAAGACCAAAAAAATTGGTACATGCCACCACAAGTCCCAAAATAGAATAAAAATGTTGATTTTCATTTATTAAAACTAAAATGGATTTTTTATGATGAAATTTAAGATGTCAAAATAAAATACAAAATGTCAAATTGAATTATTTATCTTCATTACATGAAAAATTCTTCTAATGTTTGAGTTAGGGAAAATTTAAACATAATTACCCATTAATTTCTAAATGATTATTTTCATTCTGGGAAAATACCTTAAGTGTTTGTGTTTTGCTATTTTAAACATGTAATTAACCATTAAACTCTCTTATAAAAATTATTTATACCCTTTACACATTCTAATCTCTCTATTATTATGGAATTTGGAATTTTAAACATCGATTGAAGCCATTTACATGTGCAAACCAAACAACCCCAAAATTTCTCTTAATTTATATAAACTCTAGTCTTCTTTTTAAGGATAAACAAAATACATCTAATTTATCTCTCCTCTTCAACCTCCTCATTATTTTTAATATAGATAAAAAAGCATGTATATAAATTTCAATATAATGATATCAAATAATATGAATATAAAAAACAACATAAATCTTCAAATTTTTATGCCAACAAAATCAATTGGAAAGATTTGAATATTGAAATTTTACCTCTTAATAAAAAAATAAAAAAATTTTAATTAACAAAAATATTCATAATAAAAACATGAACATGACATAACTTACTACCTTTAATGTGGATAGAGGTTTTCATAAGCCAAATGTAGTATTTGGTGGAGACTCAATCACCCAAGCTCTTACTTTCCATAATCTCAAACACACACAAAACTATCAAAAAAAATCCTTTGTTACTCTTGATTTAATATTAGTGATATGGATTTATTTAAGAATGATTTCTTGAAAACATGTGGAACCAACAAGAAGTTAACTCATCAAGTGAAATAAAAGACTCAGGTTACGTTTAAACAATTATGGGTTCATGTGAAATGTTGCTAGATTCCTCCTTGGAAGACATTATTAGTAATCACTAATTAAATTTAAATTCAAATTAGTTATAATAAAATTTAAAATTTGTGAGAAAAGGTTAAATGCACATGAATTTCATTGAAAATATCATTTTTTTTTAATTAGTATAATACTTACATGATTTTTGAAGAGTAAGTTGTTCCAACTTAAAATACTTACCTCCTCAGAATTCCATTAATAATATAATAAAAAATGACATGCACATTACATTTATAAACATCATTTTTTATTAAAGTCCTTAAAAATTAAAACTCTTATTAATAGTTTATAATAAATAAAGCTATAACATAATTTGAAAACCCCAAAAAAAAATCAAGACAAATGTCAAATCTTAGGCTTGCCTTGGAAATCAAACATATGAGGCATCAGGTAACAAGTGAATATATGTAAGCTACATAAATAAAGGTCTACCTTGGTATACTTCTCCAAATATTTCAATAAAATTTGAACCTTGAGATTTATTAAAGGATATTATTTACAAAAAAGAACCTAGTGCAAGAATATAACTATCTCTTACCTCTCTCATGTGGAGACTATTACAATGAAGTTTTAATAGCCTTATTTTTTCACCTTCAAAGCCTATGCTTTTATTGAAGTCTTAAATCAGAAAATAACATCTAGAAAATTCTAATTGGAAACCCTCTAGTTTTATTTTTCAGCTCTAAAATGCCTTTTATATATCAATTTTCACACTAAAATATGAATTCCTAGTTTAAATGTTTTAAAAACTTGTTTCAATTTACAAAAAAGAACCTAGTTTAATAATAAAAAACAAATCTTTCTTGTCTCATGTGGAGACCATTACAATGAAGTTTTAATATCCTTCTTTTCTCTCCTTCAATGTCTAAGTTTTTAGTAAAGTCTTAAACCAACAAATAACATCTAGAAAACTCTTATTGAAACCCTCTAGTTTTATTTTATTTTTAGACTAACATGGATGGGTATGGAGTAGAGATAATTTTGGATGGATAAGGTCAAAGTCTTTAAGATATTAAGTGCTCATCTCAAATAAGTGATAAAGGAGCATATCCCTATTGGTAACGAGACATTATTCAATCAAGGTATTGACCAAATCTATTTTGGATGCCATGGATCAAGATGGGATAAATTTCAAATGATTTGATTCACCAGACCCAATATTTAGGAGTAGGGGATTGAATAGAGGACTAAGAAATGATTATTGAATGTGTGGGACAAATTTGGACAAATGTTTGTATTAGTTTGATCCCAAATTTGAATAGTCTTTTGATTGATGTGATGTTTGATGGGATAAGACTAAGTAGACCAAATTAGGATGTGAGTTAGAGCATGATGATTGGGATTAGATTTTAACTAGACAAGCTATGATAAGCTATAAGATTGGATGAGGGGCTAGACTGCCTTGAGAGACTGATTTTGACTAGGATTGGTTAGATTAAACCTTATTCAATACTAAGATGATTGACTCAATCAGGATAATATGATTTAGTTGATAAGTTGATACAAATGTGATTATGTGTATGATTCAAATTTAACTAGACACAAATAATCTAATGATGATGACCTTAATGAGGAGAGTTATTTGATAATGTGGATGAAGAGCAAAATATGACTACAAACTTGATGAGAGGATTAATATAAATAAAGGGGTGAATTAGGTTAGAATAAGATTAGGACTAGGTTGACAAGGTAAGTAGGGAATACAAGATCAAAACAAATGATGGGTTATGGATAAAGTGGACTTAGCACAAGATAAGGATGATATGTAGGTGATATGGATGCATATGACTAGACTAAGAGGTGATCAAGATTGGTTATTGATAAGGTACACTAAGTGATAAAGATGATGCTGGGGATGATTAATGCTAAGGATAAGTGAATTATACAAGGTTGGACTATGATAAGATGTGATAGAGGGATGAAAAGACTTGATTAGGATTTGTAAGTGATGGAGGTATGACCAATGATGGGTGGATATGAATAGACTAGGATGAGATTAAGACAAGAGGGTGTTTAAAATGATGTACAAAGAAAAATATTTAAAAGAGAATGATATGATACAAGATGAGAATATGTAAAGACCTAGATAGGTGCATATAGGTTTGGATGAAATACTGACATGGATCACAAATAACATTGGTTGATCACAAGACTCACCAAATCAAGTAAACCACAAATGTATGACTAATAAATTGATTTTGAGTGTGTAACCTAATGACTATACCATATAATGGCTTCACAAGTGAGACTGTAGGCTAATGACCCATTATAGAATCAATTGATCCCTCTCAACCCCATCTGTATATGATGAACACTTGGAATCTGATATTGACTTTGGCAGTAAGATGCTTGTTATGGCCAAAAGTTCTTATGCTAGGTTGAACGGGCTCTCTTAGGGCATCATTGATATATCCTAGGTACAATGGGGCCCAAGTCTATGTAGGCTACCATTTAATGTATGGTTTCGAGAATTAACTCTTCCCATTAACGTATAACTTGTATGGGGTTAATCTCTTATCATAACAATAGTTTTCCCTAATATTTATACTCTAGTAGAACATGGAGTGTGGATTAGTGCATGGTGGTGAAATCAATAGTTACTATACCCCTAAGACTTTTGGTAAGTGTGTGGGTGTTAGTTCCACATCACGTTTCCCTTAGGAAAGAAAAAATGAGAGGGTTTATTAGTGTTTTTTGATCCTCAAGTAATCACCACAAGGATGCAAGGAGGAGAGAATACACCACTGTAGCCCTCAAGTGATAGACAAGTAAAACAACAAGAGATTAATTAACTAATTAATTAGATTTGAGATATATATGTGAGAATATAAAATAATATACAACCTAAATTGATTAAAATGATTAATAGTCTTGGACAGATAAAATAATTTTCAAGTTGCCTAAAATGTATTTAATAGGCAACATGCAAAAAAATGATTAGTAGTTTGATTGGTGGTCATGGAAGGGCATCTTGAAAAACAAGTAATTACTAGTTTTGATTCATAATCTTTAGGGGTAATCTTCAACAAAAGATGTTAGACTAAAATATGTAACTTGCAAGAAAATATGTTTATACAAAAGATCAAATGTGACCTACAAGACAATCTGTTAGACTAAAGTATGATCTAAAAAAATGATGTTAGCAAGACAACATAGCCTTTAGATTCACCTATGTAGAAACCCCTAGCGGGTTCAATGGGTAGTACCCCTTGTAGGGTTAAGGGGAGGTGCCCCTTACTAGTTCAAGGGGAAATTTGGGTCTTCTGGGTAGATTGTAATGACTCAAAATTCATCAAAAATGACTTAAAAAATGCATTCAAAAGGGACAAAAGTGAATCCAAAAATTAGTGAAAAAATGAATCTAGAGAAGGCAATACCGCATATGCATAGTCAAACTAATGCAATACCATGACCAAAGACTAAATATCATGATTATAAAGTCACACTTTTATAAAAAATGGATAACCATTAGTGGTTATCATGTAGGTTTCCATAAAACTATGAGATTTAAGGAAATATCATGATTTTTTCACAAAACTGTGATTTCATGATTAGTGGTATTACACTGTGAAAAGTAAAAATATAGATTTTAAAATTAGGATTATTTATAAAATCAAAATGATTAATATTTAGGATTATATTTATATTTTTATAATAATGGAAATATAAATGAGTTATAGTATGACTAATAATAGATGATTATGGGCTTATGATTTTACAATAGGTGATTGAGAGGGGCTTTTAAGGTGTTTGGTATAATCTAGGTGTATAATACCTTCACCTGCAAGCAAAATGAGGTTTGTCAGAACCTGTAAAGATTGCATAACTAGTTGATAAAATGGATATTTGGATTTACAACGACAAGATGAAAAACTATGATTCTTAAGTCAAAATCAAAATTCTTGGGGCAAAAATGCAATTTTAAAATCATGATTTTATAGAACACCAAAGACCTATCATAGTCGGGAAACCATTATCCATTAAGGGTTAGACAATTATCATAAAATAAATTATTGGCATGTAAAACCACTAATTTTGATGTGAAAACAAAACTTCCAAATTGTGGTATTATTGAAGGGTAAAAGCCTATCAGGGTTAGAAAATTTTAGCAGTCAAGTTGGATGGTTAAGGTGAAACCAAAGTTCTTGGGGATAAAATCACAATTGTAATATCATAACTTATAGGGAAATTTCATATTTCACTTGTGCATGAAAATTTATTCAAAATTCAACACTTGTTCTTGACTTAGTTAGCCTTGCAAGTTATCAAAAACACCAATAACAAGTAAAATGGTTAAATTGGGAGAGTAGTCCCACTATGGTTACTAAAATGTATTTGAAATTTTGAGTGAAATGGATTTGATTGTGTAATTACATAAAAAACACAAAATATCAAACTACCAATTAAGATCTAGAGCCATTAAGATAAAGTCCAAATAGATGAATGAACATTCAAAGCAACACTTTAATCTTAAAGATAATTGCTCCAAACCAATATTGAACAATAAAAAGACAAAATTATTTGGATTGAGATTACCTTATACTTAGATTTATAGCATTATTGTAGCGTGATTCATTCACTTATATGGACTAGTTGATCATGAAGACATGAAGAATCTATGGATTAAACAGTTTCTAGTCAGTTCCATTCAATGGAAGATTGGATTTGTTTATATAGAAGAGAGAGGGAGGATCAATGGATAGATTTGAAATTTGGGTTGTGGAGATATATGGTGGAAGATTATCCAAGGAATTAAAAATTCCTTGTAGTATTCTAGAGGAGAGAAGGTTTTATAGGTGGAAACCTACAGAATCTATTTGGGAGGTTTAGTGATGATTAGTGATGGATTAGATAGGTGATTAGGGGATTTTAGAGAATCTAGGGGGCGTATGCATGTAAGAAAGCCTAGGAGTAGGCTTATTAGGTGGGTAGGTGGGTCATCTAAATTTTAAATTATAAAATAATGAATAAGTGAGATTAGGATAAGATAATGGGGATTTAGGAGAATTAATAGTTTTGTGGGATAGGAATAATGTTAGTGAATGAAGAAATGTTTAGGGGGGATATTAGATAAATTTCTAGGATTAGGATGAAGGGGATAAATTAGTGGGATTAATTACAATATTGAAGGTAAGTATAATTTAGTGTATATAATATGTTTAGGAGAAAACATAGAAATTAGTTTGGAGAGTGGTTAGGAGTATTAAAATCACGTTTTTTATAGTTGGGACCACAAGTGAAAGATGTGTAATTCAAATTTTGATATAAATTAGTCCATGAAATTATTAACATCATATAACTTAATGTTTTTATAATGATAACATTGTTTCTACTTTGTTTTGGTTAAGTTTATTGATTTATTCAATAATGTACTATGTTCGTTCAACATTATTAGTTAATGAAAAATACACATGTTGAAACAAAAATAATAACTAAATGTTATGGAAACAAAATACCTTGCTTAATATTAAACTTTGAACCAAATTTAAATTGGATGTCCTTTATCACTCAATTAGGTTGTGTCAATAAATAATGTAACAATCATTTATGAATACATGTTATGAATTCCATTTCAGATTTTTAGAGATAAAGAGGTATAATTGATGACATCATGGGGATACAAGTGTCATGAAGTGGCTTTAGTCCCTGTTACAAGTAATTATGAGATACAAAGCTATTGAGATATACTTAATCTTACTTGAAGCTGGTGATTCCTAAATAAACTATTCTTATTTATTAGAGATTTAAGACGGATTCCAATACATTAAGAATATGTTTAGGAAAAAACATAGAAATTAGTCTGAAGAGTGGTTAGGAGTATTCCAATCATGTTTGAAATAGTTGGGACCACAAATGAAAGGTACGTAATTCAAATTTTGATATAAATTAGGCCAAAAAATTATTAACATTATATCACATTTTTTTGCAATGATAACATTATTTTTCCCTTGTTTTGGTTAAGGTTATTTATTAGTTGAATAATATATTATATTTTTTCAACATCATTAGTTAATGCAATAACACCTGCTAAAATTAAAAAACAATGTAAAAAAATGGCACTTACCTTGTAATAGGTTATACAACTTTGATTGATTGTAATTACCCAATTTAATCTTTCATTATGAAAAATAATGGTAGTTTATCTCCTATGTCAATGGTCAAATTTATACATGGCACGTGCTTAATTGAATGTGAGAGCAAGTGAGTTTATTAGCTATTTGATGTTTTTAGAAAAAATAATTGATGATATGACATTAATAATTTTTTCCCCCATATTTATAAATTCCTTGAAAAGATTCATTTTGGAATGCTCTCATTCAGAAATGAAGGGCACCTTTGATGTTACAGGCCAGTCACCTCATTAACATGTGCCTTGACAATTTGGTTGCATGTCCTCCTCCTGAGAAACTATATTAATATTGAAAGAAAACATTGTAGTGTTCTAATACTTTTCCTTTATTATTTTCTAAAGCAAATCCTTATTATTCAAAGAGGATTAGTAGGACACTTCATTGTTATAGGAATGAAGGAAGATTCTTCAAGGCTGAATAAATGCTTATCTAAATAAATGACTAAAATATAAATTGAATGCCTAGGATTTGAAGGCATATATGATAGCTCACTTACTTGGGGTTAAAACATACATTTTTCACCATACTATCTTGCACTTTTTGATCATGTCATCTACTTTAAGCCTATAAGCACTTGAACTAGTGGACTCCTCTTGGGAGCTGTGCCAATTAGAAGAATTTAGAGTACTTAAGAGTTATGGTAAAGTTAGTCTTATTAAACATGAGAGATATCCTTTTATGGCATGTTGTGGGAAATGCCAACTCATTTTTTGAATACCAAATTTCTTTGGCCTGTAACATGGTGAGGCAGGTAGTTTTAGTGGATCATCACTCTCAGAGGCTTATTGAAGTAGTGTATAGAGGGGATGTCAAGGTTGTGGCTAATATCCCATATAATACTCTTGTGGATGTAAATTATAGAGGTATTTTGAGCTTAAGGTTGAAGTGCACACATATTATTCAACATGAGGAATCTCTTGATAAAGTTAACATTGCATATGAGGAGTTTAAAACTTATTTTGCATCCCTATTTGTAGTTCCTCATGCAGAACATGTTATCCTTATATGAAAATTTTTGGTGAGAGAGAAATTACATAATCTAGTACCATAAAATTATATTTGTAATATCTCACAACATACATTTCAATTTTCACACCGAGTTTTGTATTTCTCCTTTTTTATTGTTAGAACCAATTTGTCATGAAGCTGCAGATTTAACTATTTTTTTGAGTTTTGGTTTGGTTTGTTGTTGAGTAGAGAAAATATAATACAATAATTAATGTGTATGTAATTATATAAAATCAATTATATATAGCATATCTTATAATTATGTGTTTTAAACATTGCTATAGTGATTTCTAAATTTTTTCATATTGTTTTTCTATGTAAGTAATAGGATTAAATTTTGTTAGGCAAGGCTACAGCTATAAAGGTAGAGGAATTAAGTATAAGGATGGGAAATGATAGAGTGAATTTTGATTATCTGAAGAGAATTGTAGATATCCTCTCATTAGTCTTAATTCAAGCAAGGCTAAAGAAAACTGAGGGATTTTTTCAATCACCAGTGCAAATTACCAATGTATCTAGTATAATGGGATATGGTGTGTTGGATACCATGATGGGACTATTAAATCCAAATAACATGGGACCAGAGATATTATATATAATGTATATGCATTCTTCTCAATTTTATTTCCGAGGTCCTACAATTGCCTATGTCCATCCTCCTAAATGCATTCAACCATCATTTTCACAACAAGTGCTTGGCTTTGGTTCTATAATGCTAGTCATTGTGATTTTTTTTAATTTTTTGATTTTATTAAATAAAATTAATCCTATTTTGTATCATTCCATTTAGAAACACCCTTAAACAAGGTCTAGACAAGCCCCACCTTATTAAGGGGCATGGGCCATGCCTGCACTAGCCAACTTGTTATTATCGATTCATTATCGGTTTTTCTTTTTTCATGAACCATAGTTATTGTTTAATGTTTATAATTGATGTAATTTGATTGGATAATGTGAAATATTTATTTTTTAAATTTAAAATGAACCAATTTCCCAAAGGAAATAGTCCCATCATCTAGCATCAACCAATAAAAATTAAAGAAAATAATCTTTTTCTAATTTTTATTTTTAAAAATACAATATAGAAAATAAAATGAATGTCCATACTTTATGAATAAATAAAATATTTTATAAGCATAATTTTCAATAAAAAATAACAATTAAAATGATTAAAATAATAATTAAATAACAAGTACTTATAATGTATTGTACCTAAAAACTCTTCTTACATAATTAACATTTATTACTTAAAATAAAATAAAAAAATATTAAAAACTCTTCCTATAAGATTAAAAAATCTTCCCAAAAAATTTATATATATCTCACTATAACAAATCTAGTTTTGAATGTGTGATTTCTTTTGTGAAATATAAATACCTTCCCCATCATACCCAATACGATGTACATATATATGTATTACTTTTCATTTCCATATTAAATTGATAGATATTATCACCTACCATTAAAGATATCAATTTTTTCATATGTAAAATAACTAATATTGTCTAAACACCTTTTCAACTTTATGTTTTACCAATCTGACTAAAAATTTACTATTAATTTAGATATCTAAAATACATTTATTTAAAAAATGTTAGAGATGTATTTATTAATCTTGAGGACCGATTGGAAGGTCCTACTATCATACTTATGCGGCAAATAGAAGTTGCTGAGCCCACATGGTGTCAATACTTCTCATTGGAGGGTAGTGAGTAGTATAGGATGCTAAAATAATTATTTAATGTTAAGAAGTTTTTAATGTTTATATTAAGAAAAAGTTTTAAAAATTATACTTTATTTACTATTTTAGTTTATTGATATGATATTTTTTTTTTAAAAATTAATAATTTTTTTTCAAAAAAATGATATATGTCTAAAATTTACATTTAAATAACAATTTAGCTTATAAAAAAATGTGAACATTTTTTATTCTTTGGATTGAATTTGACACAAAATAATAAAAAATATATTTGACATAATATAACAATTAAATATTAACCTATTAAAAGCAAATATTATGTGTAGTATAGGTAACCTATTTTAAATATGTATTTGCAAATGTACACAAGGGATTTAATATTTTGCCTATAAGCATCACATCTATTACACATTTTAATTTTTTACCACTATGTATTAACAAAAAGTGGAATTTCATTTCGAATTAAAATATGTTTACTTTGCACATTCATAGTTCTCAATTTAGTCAGCTTCATTATTGCGTTTTCATATGCAATGGAAAAGGTCCCAATCTAAGTGCAAAAAAAAAACTAAACTACATCATTCACTATATATTAATAGGGTGTTCACAATCACATTTGGAGTCATAGATTATATTACACGTGCACGCGTGCACACACACACACACACACACACACACACACACACACACACACACACACACACACACACAAGATTAAATATTATCATTTTTTATTATAATTTACACCTTTAAATATATACATAGAATATATTCACTTGATCGTATTAAAATATACTAAGGGTCACAAGGGTCTCAATTTAGGTCACTTATTAATATTCAATGTAGTGGCGATTGACTACATCACAACCAAATATCTAACAAAGTGGTCACAATAGCATTTTAAGATAGTATTATGTCTACATGGCCACCAAAGCATTGACCTTATATTCAAATTCCTCATGAATGCCAAGCCAAATTAAATATAATCCATTTATTAATGCAACCACAAACTTTAATCTATTTCCTATATGTTAATGAAGCTAAGATGAGTCTTTGAGTCCATAAAAGCATGACTGTGTGTGATTTATTGACATATAAGAGAGTGAGAAAATTCTAATGGATGAACAAGAAAGTCATAATAGATAATCGATAACTATCAACTAGGCCTAGAAACTTATATCCTTGTAGAAACTAAAGAATGAGGAAAGAAGAAAATAATAAGTGTAACCTTGAAAGTGGAGTTGTTCAGTGTTGTAAAATCTCAAAGAGGCATTAAGAACTAGATTTTTTTTGTGTTCAAAATCTTGTGAAACATTTAATAAGGAGTCATATGTTTCATTCTAAGATAGAAGACTCTAATTCCATGAAGGCTAATTGGGAATCAAAAAAATAGGTAAGGTAAGCGATCTTTTTTTAAAATAAGTTCATTTAATCTAAAGGATATGATTTTATAGGTTTCTGATAAAGAAATGGTGTATATGAATAATGAACTCATTGATCTTGTAAGACCAACTAATCTATAAATGAGAAGACTATTAAATAAGTGTTGAGAAAAATAGACCTAGGAAGAGAATTATGAAATAAATATCAAAGGAAACCTAGTAAGATTAGTAAATTAATATTGGCCATAGACATACTAATAACATATTTCAAATGATTGTATATGAGGTATATACCTAAATTACATCAAATTGTGCTAGTGATTGGGACCTTGGATGGTAATGGCAATGAAGATTATCATTAAAAAGTTAGGTATTTTAGTGATTCATCCCAAAGTAAAGATCATTGATGACTATCAAGGGAACTCCACTAGAAGAATGAGTCATTGTGATAAGTCTTGAACTTTACAACATCATACTAAATAATAAGTTGGTATTTTTTATATAGGAGTTAATATAATTGATCTTATAAAGACCAATAGGGTTAAAAAGATTAGACATCCTAAGAAGATTAGAATAGATATAACAAGTAGTTGTGAATTAGAACTCCTCGAAGGATTCTGATAAAGGATTAATACAACAAGAATTGGAAATTAAGAATGTGATGAGATTGATTAGGTGACATGAACAAGTAAAAGTTTGAGTAAGTAGGAGTATGGTCCTATATATAATCACATAAGGATTAAAATGTATATGATTTCTATCAATCTTTGAAGGTTCATTCCCTTAGGAATGGTCACAAGCCCTTTACAACGTAATTTAAATGAACAAAAATATTCCAAATTGATATGTAAATGAAACAAGTAAAAAGTAAATATCACATGTAAATGTAAAGTATACATAATGGTGAAGCACGTAACATAGAGAAAAATGTGGAATTGTTTACAGCCCCATAAGAAGTAATAATGATCACTAACCAATAATATGTATAAACATTAAATCATCAAAATAAAAAATATGCATAGGTAATGGAAGATCTTTTTCAAATAGTATATATTTGTATATGAAAAGTTATATGCCATAATTCAACATAAAAAATAGGACAAATATCAAAAATAAATGTTGACCATAACATGTAAATATACAAAATACACCATATGGGCATACAATGTGGGCAATATCAGCATACAAAATCAATTGTACCTACAACTACAACCTGAACACAATAACTAGCTCTCATGCTCCTCATTGCCTTTAAATTAATTTTTTTTGTTACCATAGATACAGATCTATGGGTGTTCGATGCCTCAATACAAGGAGAATCTATTCTCTCTACATGTGATTCATCAGATATTTGATCCATAGCCTCAAAAAAGTGTCATGTCCACACACCATACAAAATATAAAATTTATGACTTAAAATTATATATTAAAAACAATAAATTTTTCAAGAAAAATATTTTGCAAAATCATTCTAAGCTCATCGTATTCTATCTAAAGGAATGTTTGGGACTGTAAGACCACATATACACCCATGATGGAGAATCCTATGGAGCATACATATATCATTATATCTAGATGTGCGTACTTTTATGTAAATATGACATAGAATATCATTACTTAAAGATAAAAAACAATTTTAATGTGTGTTCTCTCTAGTATTTATCCCTAAATCATGACCTGCTATGGAGATAGTGGATCCTTGGATGCAACTGCAACATTAGGCAAACCTTTTTGTCATCCATGAGGGGTACACATAGTATCCATCATCATCTATAAAACCAATTAATGAATAATGTGTGAATCCAATGAGCATGATAAAAAATATAAGACTATAATATACATGTTAAAACATAATTTTTTGTTCAAGGGACACTAAATATACATGAATAAATATGTAATTTCAAAGTTTCCAAACCATTGTATAGTGTACCCCAGTGCTAATTTTATCCTCTAAAATAGATTCAAGGCCTATTGAACCACCCAAAATATCACTAATAATTTATACATGAAACAAATAAAAATTCCAGTCAAATAAAATAGTCAATTAAGTGAACATACTATAAAGTAAACTTAATTTTCTTTTACAAACATAAACAAAACAGAATTAAAATTAAACCTATGTATCAAATAAAAATGGTGAAGTAGATGACTCCTACACAATAGGCTAATGTGTCCTCAAAGGATTTGGTGAAGATACTATAGCTAGCATAGTGTTTGCCATACTATTATCATGCACTACTAAAGCATGTATAGGTGATGTATGCTCTGGCATGCTAGTCCCCTGAGGTCCTAAAGAAAATACAAAAAGAATACACTTAGATATCTTGGTGTAATAAGGTACTAAAGAAATTGTAGATGAAATATAATGAGAATTACTAGTGCCTTGAGATGTCAAAGAAACTATATATGACATAAATTGTTGGGAACCATTATGCTACATAAATGTAGGTCTAGTCTCCACATATGTAATTTGTGTATGTCAAACCTAAATAGGACATCCCATACACTTCCTAACACATGATATTTAATGATGCATAAGAAATATATCATTAGTAGAAGGAGGAGGGACACTAGAACCAATACCAATACCACCACAACCATTATAACTATGACCACTACCACCAACAACACTAGTTCCACTACCACTAGCACCAATACCACTACTAGATGTCTCACCATCTATAGGCTAAGCAGAAGTGCTCATGGCATGCATACCATGGATAATAATAAATTATGTCAGATTTGTAATTGTAGTAGATGTATCCATATATATGGTATGATGCAAATTTGTATGGATAGAAGCATGTTTTATCATCCTTATATTTATCTAAACTTGATTAGGATGGTTTTGATCTCACCTGGCACCATGTCTATCAAATCATGACCCACCTCCCCTCCCTTGAGAGGATTTCATGTCAAAATAATTTGGAAATTATAGTAGCACAAACTTAGAATAAAGTTTTCTCAAAAAGTATAATATAACCTCATTATTATTTCATGGAGGCTCATCAAAAACCATCCATCACGTATCCCAAAAGTTATCTTTTATCCCCTCATGAACACACCAATCAATACTAATATGTTTAAAATTCATTGATGGTGGTTGGTTGGTTTTGTGCTTAGAAAATAAATCACACACATATTATTTTATTAACATCTTCATATGATAATTTATCAAAATAAAATTATTTTAGGACCTCTATTATATGGAACATTGCATCAAGTTACGAAGTTACATTTCCCACTTTGTTAAAAATAATATCTAGTGTATAGTCAAGTGAATTGCATGCACTATGAGCTAAGGAGTAATGTAAACCATTGATGCTTATTTATAATTATTGACATTTTACATTGTATTATTCATATAACTCTGCTTCTTATTGTGAAAAATAAAATTGTTTATGGCATTGTTATAAATTTACTTCATGCAATAGGTCCATCATTCAATTGTGTATCTAAAACATAGAAACATAGGTTTTTTAGGCATTGCAAGATAATTTAGTGAAAATATAATTTCATAAACCTTGTACATAAATTAAAAACAAATAGAAAAATTTAATTTTAAAAATCAACATACTTAAGATAACAACCAAAATGTAAAATCTCATTAGCGGGATGCAAATATGAAACACACATGTGGACTATGAGAAAATAGAGAGAATGGAAATTAAAAAAACTCCAAACTTATATAAATGCACAATGTGTTTTAGTAAATAGAATTTTAATTGAAAAATAATAAAGGTCCTATGCCCTTATAGCTTTGTAAAGGGGGCATCCCTTTGAAAAGCTCAAAGAGCATACATACTTTAGGCTCGGTCAAAATATTGAGCATAATGTTTTTAATAAAAGGAATAATCCCTTTTTCAGAGGGCATACACCTTTTGAAAAAAAAAGTGCAAAGTTGGGGAATCTCACCTTTTTTGCCACCCAAATTTATGCATAGAACCTCAACGTGGAAAAACTAGTTGGTCCACTACATCCACTTAGCCTATAAATCACAAAATTATATGTGACCTCCACCCAATAATTATAGAAACACAAAGTCATCATTTTAAGCCACCATATGAAATCTTTAAATAATTAAATGGATTACAGAAACTAATTCTTCTATGGCTAATATTTAGTCAAATATATTAACAAGTGGCATAATGTTCAGGGTAAAATGACTAGTGGGTCCACCCTATCCATGTGACCACTAAGTAAATATATAATATATTAAACATTAAACATGGATTATGGCACATTCAATGGACCCAAATCATCCATGTGCCATCATCACATAGGCATGAGGTTGATAAGGGGATAAAGTCCACATAAATTTTTCTTGAAATCAAATACTCCTTGTGTCAGGATCAACTGTGAAGTGGCATGATCATACAGGAGTTCTCAGAGTGAATAAGTAAAATTATAGTATAAGTTAAGGTCACATATAAATTTAACACTAATGATAATATCATTAATAATTAAGTGAATGTGACTTAAGCCAAAGGGATTATATTTACATTTAACACAATTTAATAAGGCAATGGGTGTTTGCATTAAACTAATATGAATAACTCAATATATTTATTTTAATTGTGATGGATTTAATTATTTTATATAAATTAAAGTGGACATGTGGACACATTAATAGATCTCACAAGTTCAAAGAATCCATGTTGAAATCTATGGCCACCTAAGAACACAAAAAACTATTGCATGATTCCATCAATATGTGTCCTATATAAAACCACCTCGTGTTTTGTTTCCATCCCCAAATTACAAAAAAAAATGGACTCTCTCAATATAATATAAAACTTATCTAGAAGTTTTGAAACCTAGATCAGATTTGAAGCACTGCAATCTAGCTAGTTCAACTATAACTATATTTTTTGGTGAATAAGAGAATAAAAAAGCTCCCAAAGGTGAGAAATGGTTCTCCACTAGGGTCATCATTTTCCATTTTTATAATATTTGGATAAAACCATCTTATCTGCATGCATGTATCTCTAAGCAATGGCAACCTCCCATGCATGGTAGGCTATAAGTATACCCTTATACATAAATCTTTTTCATTGTGTTTTTTAATATCATTGAAGACAAATTTGAAATTCAAAATAAGATGTGGAGCTTTGGTCATCACTCCATTGTGATAAATCCATGGTTCACAAACTTCAATCCTCTCACCGAAACATTCAATTTTAGACCCATAATTTGGGTTCACCTCCCCCAACTTCCATTACATTTTTAGTAAATACTCTAATTTAAGGCCATAGGTAACTCCATTAGTGAGTTTCATCAAGTTGACCCTACTACATCCTTATTTTTACATAAAAAATTTGCTATAATCTTAGTTAACATGGACATATCTAAGGATAAAGTGGAAAAAATTGAACTAAAAAGTACTCTTGGACTCAGTCCCTCAATTATGAGGGCCTTATTTTTCATCACTATGTTCACTTTTTGATAATAAATTTAACCACAAATTAGAATAACTATGAAATAAATAAATCTACCACTTGGTGGAAGGATTATCTTACCAATCTTCTTACTATAGATGATGTTGAAACATAAGGTGACTCAAATTTGGATATAAATGAAGTTGAAATTGTAGTGATGCAAGTCGAGGAAGTTATAAAAGTATCCCATTACACCATGCCTTCCATAAATAGTTCTAAGATATCCTTCTAAATCAAGTGGTTCATTTTGGGTTGGCAAAGAATCAAGCCAAATATAAATAGCTATACAATTCTATCTTGATAAATATCTTGAAGATAAGAAGGGTTGGTATTTAGTGCGTAGGAAGAAGAAAGGAATTCTCAATAAAGGATTTGGTTTAAAGACTTTCCCTCAAAAAAATCCACCAGAGGTAGATTGTAACCCAGAATATCTATTGGACCCTGATGGGATTTTAATAAAATGCAAGGTGTTTATTGAATGATTAAGTGTTGCATTTTATTGGATTATACTATTTACATTTTTGTGTTGGTTTTTATTTGGACAACTCATTCTTAATAGGTTTTAAGTGTGTTGTATAGGCTGCTGGTAGAGGAAATCTATGTGGGATTTCATTATTTAATATTTTGTTCCTTTATACAAGGCTCTAGAGCCTTTCAAAATATGTTTTTTTTTTTCCAAATATCTAAAAAATATATATTAAACTTGCTCTAATAGATTGAAAAATATCACTCTAGGATAATTTATTTTGGATAGGATATATTTGGTCATCAGATCAAATGCATTCAATGATACGGTTGAGGAAGTTGTGAGATTGGTTAGATGATTAATTAGAGGTTTGATGTCTTATGTAGTTTTTAAAAATATTCTAAAGTCCTAAACAGGTTTGAATAATTATTTTAATGATTAAGGAGAAGGTTAAATGGATTAAATAAGGTGGTTGGATAATTTTATTAATTTTTTTATTTGTTTATTTAGAACTATGTGTGTATGGATTAAGTAGTGACTAACAAACTAACTAACTAATTTTAATTAATTACTTAATTACATAAAATGTAATTCTAGTGGGATTATATGAAATAAGATAGGGGTTGTGTCGTAATTTAGATTTTCCATAATGAATAGGTTCATTAGGGTAAATGATAAATGTTGATGATAGTAGATTAGTGATGACACTAATTTGGTGGAATTAAGGTGTCTACATTAGCAAAAATTAACCAACAAAAAATGTCATCGTCATGGAATTAATTTCTCCATTTTTAAAAATCCACTAGTGGTCAAGGCCATGTTCCATTTTAAAAAAAAGTGGTTACCTTGGTTGTGAGGGCCCTGCTCTATCTCTCCCTATAATGGTCACAATTTGTGGTACTAAATACCCAGTTGTACATCTATCTCCTCCATATTCACCTCCATCTCTTCCCACACTTATATTACCTCCTTCATTTCTTTTGAATACATCATCACCACCATTTAGTATAGCTATTTATCTTCTCATCCTCTATCACAACATCCTTCATTACTAGATCCTCAATATCCCATGTATTCTCTCCATTCATAATACCAAAATAAATTTTCTCCTTTGTTTGTAGCTTTATTATCTATCCATAAAACCATAAAAAACACAAAAACTTTAGAATATATCAAACATATTAAAAAAATTGAAAATAGAAACAAAATATAATATGAAAATATTCAAAGTGTAAACTTGAAACCAAGAAACGAATATCATTTCCTAATTTAAATCTAATGTACCCTATGATTCAGAAATGAAAGAGAAACACACAAGAAACATAACCTTTCTTTTTTCAAAATTAAGGTTCCTCCTTAATTAGATAGATGTGCTCATGATCTTTCGATTTTAGTTCCTCTTAATAACTTATATACAATAATTTCTGTAATGTTTTGATAGTGTGATGCTTGATTTGATTGATTATTTGATAACAAGATTATCCAAATTTTTTAATGTTTACTCTCATGATCTCATACTTGCATGATCCTTCAAATGGAGGGAAGGTCAATTTATAGACTTTTTGAGGGAAGGATGAATGGATAGGATAAATCTAGATTTATTTGAAATATTTGATTTTGTATGGTGGAGATTTGGTCTACAGCTCAAATGCATTCAATGAGGAAGTTATAAGATTTGTTAAATTATTAACGATAGATTTAAATGTCATAAATAAGTTTGTTTGAATGTTTGAATGTCTTAAATAGGTCTAAATAAATTTTTTAATGATTAATAAGGAGATTAAATGACATGGTTGGCTAATTTTATTATTATTATTATTATTATTATTATTATTATTATTATTATTATTATTATTTATTTGTTTATTTGGAATTATATGTGCATAGATTAATTAGTGACTGACTAAATAACTAATATTTAATAACTAGATGACTAATGAGAGGTTTGACTGTCTTAAATAAGTTAAATTTTGAATGTCTTAAAGTGGTTTGAATAAGCTTTTTAATGAGTAATGAGAAGGTTAAGTGATGAATGTCAATAATAGAATATTAGTGAGGACACTACCGTGGAATAATTAGGGTCTCTACATTAGAACAAATAAAAAAATTCTAAATATTGGTCTCATGACACTAATTAATCCATTTTTAAAAATCCACAAGGGGTTGAGGCCCTACTCCATTTTTAAAAAAAAGTGTGATTTCTTTTGTAGTGAGGGCCTTTCTCCATATCACCTTGTAACTATCACCACTATGGGTATTTGGAAACCTAGATCTATCTCTATCTCTTCCATCACCACATACATCATTTATGTCTCTTCTTACATTTGTATCCACTCCTCCATCTCCTTTTATTGTGGTCTCATCACCACTTGGCATGACTATTTATCCTCCCATCCTCCACCACCACATCCTATGAGACTAAATCCTCAAAACCCCTATATTTTCTCAATTTCAAATACCAGAACTAGTTTTATTCTTTGTTTGTAGCTTCATTGTTAGTCCAAAAATACATCAAAACCTTGAAAAATAATAGAATTTTTTTTTAAAAAAAAACATGAAACCAAATGTAATATGAAAATATTTAAAGTGTAAACTAAAAACCAAGAAACAAACCTCAAATCCTACTCTAAATTTAACATACCATCTAATTGAGTAATGAAGGAGAGGCACACATGAAACTTCACCTTTGTTTATCAAATTAAGGCTCCTCCTCCGTTGGATAGATATTATTGTAATCTTTTGATTGTGGTTTCTCTCAATAAATTTTATGAAATGATGCCAGTAGCTTATTAATAACACAATGCTTGATTTGATTGATTATTTGGTGACAAGATTGTCCATATTTTAGAAACCTTATCCTTATGATCTCATACTTTCAAGATCAATCACATGGAAGAGGGAAGATTAATTTATATAATTTTGGAGAGAGGGATGAATGGATAGGATAAATCCATATTTATTTTAAATATTTGTTTTCTGATGGGAGAGATTTAGTACATGACTCAAAAAATTTCAGTGAGGAGGTTGAGGAAGTTTTTGGATTGGTTAGATGATTAACGAGAGGTTTGAATGTATTAAATAAGTTTTTTTTTAATGTTTGAACGTCTTAAAGAGATTTGAATAAGTTAGTTATTAATTAATGAGGTTAAACGGATAAAATGAGGTGGTTGGCTAATTCTATTATTTATTATTATTTGTTTATCTAGAATTATGTGTACATGGATTAATTAGTGACTAATTAACTAATTAATATTTATTAATTATTACTCCACCAGAAACATTTTTTAATATAAAGTAACCACTTTCATCTAACAAATAATAAGAACTAACATACAAAAGAGATATTTGATGTAGGAACATCACCTAGGAAGTCATTTTTAATAAATTTTGTGTCCTAGGGAATGTTAGGAGATATAATAGTGTTTATTGTATTGGTTATAGGTATTAGGTTTCCATAAAATTTGAATTTGGGCTCATTTTTGCATTTTCTTACCCATTTTTAAATTTAAATTTTATAGTCTAAAATCTTGTCTTTTGATTAATTTTGGCTTGGTTAATCATGTCTTAGAGTCTTGTCATAATGTTTGATGAATTAGAATGTTTTGAATAGTATTTATTAGTTTGGTACACCATGTTTTTTTTGTATTTTCATGCAATGTTCAATGATACCATAACTGAATTTGGCCCCTCTCATGTACTAATCAGGAGGTAAGAGAGTTAGATCATTAAACTATAGGTGTTATGCATCAATCAGGTAATTATGGGTGTAAATAACATTTTAAAAAAATTGAACCATTTTTAAGGTTAATTCCTCATGAAATAATATATATTTGTGAAGACTGAGCAAGACTAGATTGTGTAAAATAAGGTTTTGTAATCAAATTTGATGAATGCCAATCAAAAGAAAAGTTGGATTAAATGTTAGTTATTGGTGGAAAAATATTGATTGGTCCTTAATGATTTACAAGTGAGTTCTATTCCCTTTTAGTTTTTGAATAATAATACTCTTGAAATTCATTTTAAGCAATTCTGTAGATAATCATTTTATGCACAATTAGACATGTAATTTGTAATTATGAGATAATTTCATTATTTTAATCATTTATATCAATTCATGCAGTTGTATTTATAAAATTCATACCTTATAGTGGTGGTTATATCCCTTTAAAGCATATTTTATGTTTGAAAACATTGATTTACAATCTATTGGGCCTATGTAAAACCTTGTCTAGGGTTTATGAACAAATTGTGTTTGTACACTCTAAAAACCTTCTCAAGAGTTAAAATTGCACTAAAGATTGTAATAATTATCCCTTAACTTATTTTGATGTTCTTTTTTAATATTTTGAATGTGTAGAGTGTTTATATCAAAAACTCAATCTAATGTGTTGTAGAGACCTAATTAAGACCTAATTACAGAAAGGTCTAGTAAAGTTGATAGACTTACCTTGAGAGTTAAAACATAAAACTTTGTATGAAGTTGTAAGGAATTAATGGTATCCAAAAATGTGTTTAGGTTATTTTCAAAATCTGTGAAATGTGAAAACATAAAATATTTGTGATTAAACATTGTTATAAGGAGACTAGGCCAAAAACAAGAAAATTAAATTGTGAAGTACAAACACACTCCCTCTACATCAAATTGGTATCAAATCAGGTTATATAACTAAAGGAGAATTGAAGGAAGCTGATACTCTTTTAGGTCATGGAAATTTTTATTTTTTGTTTATTAGTTGAATTGAGAAGCCAAAATGCCACCTAGAATGAGCCCAATAGGATGTGGAAGAGTAGGTATACATATGGGATATACTATCTTAGAGCAACTGAGAAACTTGAGGGTAGATTTTAATGTTAGGCTTATAGCCATAGAGGCCAATCAAATAAGAGGAGATATAACATGAGACATATGTGAGAGAGAAGGAGAGCCACAATCTCCAAAGGAGGTGATAGAAGATGAAGAGCATGAGGAAGGAGGAATTTGTAAACTAATGAAGGTAATGATGGAAAAGGGGTAACATAAAAATTCCTACTTATGCAATCAGTTTAGATGATGAGGACATCATTCATTGGATTACGGAGTTAGACAAAATTTTGACTATGAGAATTTACGAGATGAAAATAATGTCAAATTCACTTTCATAAAACTAAAAAGACATGCAACCCTTTAGTGGGATTACATATAGGGTGAAAGGAGGAATAAAAGCAAAGCCGAGATAAAATATTGGGACAAGATGGTAGTAAAATTGAAGGCTAAAATTATGCCTAGTGACTATCATATAAACCTCTTCAAGAGCATTAGAATTTGAAGCAAAAAGAGATAGGAATTACTAAGTGTATTGAGGATTTATACAAGCTAATAATCAGATCAGGACATGTATAATAGGATGTGAAGAAGATTGATAGATATCTTGATTGATTAAGATATAATATTCAAGATGAACTCAGTTTAGTTAGTCTAAGTACACTTGAGGAATGCTACCAATATTCTTTGAAGGTAGAAGACAAGAAAAATAGAAGGAAAACTCAATAGACTAGGGGTAGGGGAGGAAATTATAGAGGCACAATTGAATAAGGAGGAGGAAGTAAATCTCAAAGGAAAAATTTGGAACCAAGTACCTCTCAAGAATAACCATTTAATTTAAAAAGTGAATTCAGAGGAAGGATAATTTACTTTAGTGGAGGATACACACAAAGAGGAAGATTATTTACTGGATTCATTGGTAAGTGTTTCAAATGCAACACTCTTTTAGATCATTGGTTTTGGGAGTGTCAAGATGAACATCAAGGTAGCAACTATAAGACTAAAGGTAGAAATCAAGTTGTCCAAGTAGAGAAAGAAAGTGTGGGTTTTCCATCCCACATATAAGAACCATAATTTGGTGAGTATTTTATGATAAGGAGAGTGCTGAAAAAAACACCCAAGGAGAAAGAACCTACCCAAATAAAGATACTAATCAATACAACTTGAAAATCCTAATGTATGTACTACAAATTGGTGATTTATTCAGATAGTACTCATAACCTAGTGCCAATAGAGATGGTACAAAATCTTGGCTTAAATAATATGCCACATCCAACCCCTATAAGGCGTAATAACTTTATAAAGGGTATCAAGTTCTTGTGAATGAACAATATCAGGTAGATTTTCAAATTAGAGGATACAAAGACAAGGTAATATTTGACATAATTCAAATGGATGTGTGTCATATGCTCTTAGGGAGGCCTTGGAAATATGATAGAAAGACTACTCATGATGGAAATAAGTTTTTTCACATCTTGGAGAAGGATGGCATAAGCCACACATTGATTCCTATAAAAGAAGAATAAAATAGACAAAGGACTAATGCAAGTGTTATGATAGTGTGCGAGAAAGAGTTTTTAAATTCTATGCATGAGGAAGAACAAGGTTTTGGAGTGATATTCAAACCAAAGACTATTGTAACATCCACCAATTTTAATGAGATACCTTAAGAGATATAAATTATGTTGTAAGAATTTATTGGTATTGTGGTGAATGAATTACCTAATGAGCTGCCACCTATCATGAGTATTAGTCACCAAATTAACTTTATTCTAGGTGTAATTTTCCCTAATAAATTTTCCAATAATATGACCCCTCAAGAGAATGTAGAAATTAAGAATAAAATACAAGACCTCTTGGATAAATAATTGATCAAAGAGATCCTCAATGCATGTGTAGTATCCTCTATACTAGTGTCAAAGAATGAAGGATATTGGACAACATGTAATGACTCTAGAGCAATCAACAAGATACCAATAAGGTGTGAGTTCCCTTTTCAAAGAATTGAATATTTAATGGACTATTTGAGTGGTTCTAACTATTTATCTAACATTGATCTCAAGAGTGGCTATCATCAGATAAGGATAACAATAAGGAGATGAATGGAAGAGTAATTTTAAGACTAATTAGGGGATGTATGAATGGTTTGTTATGCCATTTTGTCTCACTAACACCCCAACACACATTCATGAGACTCATGAATGAGGTCTTAGAATCTTTCATTGGTAATTTTTTTATTATATAGTTATATGACATATTGATTTGTAGTCCAATCAAAGAAGAACATCTTCAACACATAAGAATGGTAATGTAAAAGTTACAAGAGGAGAGGTTATTAATTAACCTAAAAAAGTTTTTGTTTCTAAAAATAGAGTTTTTATATCTTAGATTTGTGATCTTTTAATGCATTTTGAATATGGACAAAGATAAGGTCAAAGCCAACATTGATTGGTCAACTCCCAAGATAGCCTATGAGGAAAGAAGCTTCCATGGCTTAGCAAGTTTTTATAAGAATTTTATCAAAAAAATTAGTGGAATTTTTATACCTATCATTGACATCATAAGAGGGGATAAAAATAAATTTATATGGACTGATCTTGCTAAGAATATTTTCTAGTTTTTGAAGAAAATAATTGTAGATAAACTTAAGTTAACACTTCCTAACTTAAACAAGATCTTTCAAGCTAAGTGTGATGTAAGTGGTGTGGCCATTGGAGCAATCCTAATTCAATAAGGTAGACATTTATAATATATTATTGAGAAGTTAAATGAGGCCATAAAAATTACTCTGGTTATGATTTAAAGTTTTATGCTATGGTTCAAGCTTTAAAGAAGTGGAAACACTATCTAATACCAAAGGGGTTTTTCATATTCATAGATAATCATCCAGTTTAGTTCATAACCAATCAGTCCAAGCTATGTTAAAGGCATATGAAGTGGGTGTAGTATTTGAAAAACTTTACTTTTCTCATCAAGCACAAAAAGGGTCAAAACAATAAGGTAGAAGATGCTCTTAGTAAAAGGACCTTGCTCATAAGAGAAATTCAAATTGAGAGTGGGGTAATCAAGGAAATCAAAGAGTTGTATGAAATTGATTTATAATTTCAATAAGCTAATGAGGATTGAAGTCATCCAACTATTATAAATATAGAGGCTTGGATGGAGTATATAGTATAAGCGAGTTAAACTTTGTGAGCTAAGGAGTTACACTAAAGATAATTTGATCAAGGAAAAGCATTGTGAGAGTTTAGTAGGTTATTTTGGTCTTGACATGATATGGAGGTAATTTTGGTCAAGATATTTCCAATAGTATGTGGAACTCTAGAAATAGAGCTAATTTTCTCCTTATGTAGCTAGTCCAAGTTCTAGTCAAAGTAGGTCAGCAGGCAGTCAACACTAGACAAAACTAAAAAAATTGATGATATTGGAATGTTTATGAACTAGTTTCATGGTGTATATCTCATTGATATATTTTTGGCACATTTTATGGTTTGAAAAATAGAGTTCATATGTGCAAGTTATGACCAGTCAAAGTTATGGTCAAACCCGATGTCATGGAAATAAAGTGACGTGGAAATATGGTTCGACCCAAGTCATTAATATTTATAAATTACACCTTATTAAATGGGGATAAAAATAATCCATCTTAAATTGGGGAAAAATTATCACCCCATATTTTTATATGTAATGGACAATTTAAAATCCCATAAAAATTGGGTATGGGATAATTATAAAACTTATTAAAATAGATTGTGGATAATCATCCCAATCAGAAAAAGTGGACCCATAAAAATTATATAAAGGGGTAAGAGGTGCATTTAAATTCATTCAAAAAGTTTCAAATCTATCATTAGAGCCAAAGAGCCAAGATCCAGAACTGAGATCTAGAGCCAAAGAGCCAGAGTCGAGAGCCAAGAACGGAGAGCCAATATCCAAGAGCTAGAACTAGAGCCAGTTCCAACCATATGTTGAGTGTTTATATTTAAGGTAATTTGATGCTATTTTTAATGCCTCAAAGTGAATATTTTCAAAAAATTTAATGGCCAATATTGAGACCACTTTGCATATATCCTAAGTTTTGAAGGACTTAGATAGCTTTTCAAACTTTGGAGTAAAATAGAGAGTTGTTATAGAATCCAAGATGGTCCATCCATATGTGGATTTTCATGATTTGAGTTTATTTGGGATAATTTTTAAATCCTTTAATGATACTTTTGATGGAGAACTTCAAGAATGCGAGATTGCTTTCACAATAGGAAGGTGAAAAGTTCATCCATGGATAATTGAACTTTTCAAAGGTTTGTTACTAAGTTTTTGCAATCTTAGAGGATATATTAGATAATTGTGAGGGTTGAAAATGTAATTTAAATTCATGTAAATAGAATGGTTCATTTTCTAAGCAGACCTAAAGATGTAGCTTGAGTAGTGGGTGAACTCCGTTATCAATTCAATTGTCATAAGTACTTTTGAATGTGCATTTTTTTTTGGCATTTTGATTAATTTTGTTTATTAATCATTATTTAATTCATAATTAGTTAAATATGACATATTAATATAAAATTGAGTAATTTAGGGTTTGAGATAAATATGTATTAAAAGGTCAAATTCATTTTTATTTCTTTGAGTGTTTATGGAAAATTGAGTGATTTGATAAAAGGATCCAAGGTAAACTCTTTTTGCATGAATATAAGTGTCATTTTATGGATTAGGTTTGGTATTAGATTAGTTAGTGTGTTGGGTGAGATTTTGATTGTGTGGATTGATATAAGTTATTTTTAGTTTGGTTTCCACTATTATTATAGACTTTTGGCCTTATTGATATTCCATTTGTAGTGTGAAAATTGTGGAATTATGTTGTTTGCAAGAAACAAGAAGCCATGGGAAAACCCTTAAAAAGAGAGGGGTTTGGTGAGCTTCAAGTGATTAACCAATAGATCCAGGAAGAGAATGATTTATTGAGAGTTCAGTCATACTCCTTGGATGAGGATATTACTTTCTTGAAATCCAATCTATAAGCCAAGGATGAGCTCTTGGCATAGATGCAAAGTGTAGAAAGACATAGTCCTTCCACTATAGATGTAGGTATTATGATAAATGATTTCATTATAAGTTGTTCATCATGTAGTACCATTGTCCCTTCAATTTTATATGTTTCTTTTGGTAGTTTTTAAAAACACACTAAGCACATTGGATCTAAACTATTATTAAAAATGGGATTTGATGGAAGGGGCCTTGATAAGAATGACCAAGGTATAGCTAACCTAATATAGGTAGAGCATAGATCTCACCATGATAGATTAGGTTATGCTAGTGAAAAAGTGGATATTGGAGAGAGTTCTTCCATTGTTGAAAGAGGACAATCTTCTGATAGCCAAGATCCATGGCCTCTAGCATAACATAATTCTTCCATATGAAGGAATGATAAGCGGTGTAACAAACTAGGTAAAAGAGGTATTGAGATTCCACCTCCTTGATCTTTCATTAGGAAAGGCACAAATATGAATATAAATTATTAAAAAATTGATCCACTTTTTCCATTTAATAAATTTAGTTTTGATATTCAGAAGATGTTGCATTCTTTTCCTTATAGATTTTATAGATTAAATAACCATTGTGTCACATTTTGTTGAAAAATGAAAGCTTTACTGAAACAAATTGTAGGTGTTAAGGACCATTCTCATATTGGAAAATTGAGAAATGGAAAAAGGATAACCTCACCTAAGAAGAGGGATGTTTGCACTCATTTTCATATGAGTGGGCATCGAGTTGAGAAGTGTTGGAAAATATAATCATCCCACCATCCTGGTAATGTTAAGAAGAAGATGGTTTATAAACCTGTTAAAAAAGGTAATTAATAGATTTTTTTTTAATCAACCCATGCAAATGTCAGTAAATCCATTAAGAAAATTGAAGACTCTAAATAGGAGAATCTAATAAAGAGGGTTAGTAAAAAGTTTCTTAATTTCATGTTGTCATGATTAGTGGATTAATATATGCATTTATGTTTCAAAGCATTGTTGGGATTTCTATTGTGTGTTGACAAAGTACATTTACCCATGATTTGATATATGCATTTAGGAGCTACTATGGTGGGAACACTTCCAGACAGGTTCATCATGCAAAGTTTTTAATTCTCACACTTATGTTTTGGAAAGCTCTATTTTTGTAATCTCTAGTTTAAGCTTTATGAGTCTCTTATTGAATTGTTAAGGAAGTTAACTCATTGATCAGTTTGGGAGATTGATATTAGTATACAAGTTGTTGGGTAGGATTCAGTTCTCCTAATAATACTTGTATTAGAATAACTTCTATTTTGAGATGCATCTATTTATGGCATGTGTGTGGTTGGATGCATTGATAAGACCCACTAGGGCAATGTATTGCAACATGGTCATAACCAATATTATATTTTATTTGTAAACTTATCTTATAGTTTCATTGGTGATTGTTTTAGTTTCTGGCAGTTCATCACTTACAAGATGTGATAGTGGGTAGATAGTTTGATATATTATGATCTTATTAGCAGTTGTAGGATTCTGTATAACTCATGCCTTATTTTAAGCTTTTTATAGTTTTGAGTTATGAATCATATTTTCCCACTATTATCTCTATGCTATGATTTGGGTTCTATACTTGATATGTTTTAGAAGACCATTTAGCAGTAGCAGAGGACATCACTAGGCTTATCTGTGTAGAGGCTCTTGTAAAGCTATGTAGTAGAGGAAGTCATTACATTCTAAATCCTAGTTATGTGTAGAGGCTATTGATGATCATGCAGAAATAGAGGAATTTTAGAAGGTGTGATCTTGTATTTATTCCAAGCATTGTAGGCATAGTTATGAAACTTGAGTAGACCAATAAGACCCATTGAAGTATCTTCATAACTGACTCGCATTTTAGTGGATATTAGTTTTTGGTGGACCAAAAGCTCCTAGTGGGGAGGATTGATCCAGAGGTAAATTTAAATAAGGTACTAAATCAAACTAAGACCTATACCATCATATAAGACTAACTAAGAGATTTATAATGGTATGTAAAACTATATAAATATATCTCATTTTCTCCTTGTGTAGCTAGTCCATGTTCTGGTCAAAGCAGGTCAAAAGGTAGTCAAGACTGGTAAATACTAAAAACAATGATGATATTGTAATGTTTATGAAATATTTCCATTGTGTAGATATATTTTAGATATTTATATCACATTTTATGGTTCAAAAAAATAGAGTCTGTATGTACAAGTTATGACCAGTCAAAGTTATGGTCAAACCCAATGACATGGGAATAAAGTGACATGGCAATATGGTTCGACCCAAGTAATTAATATTTGTAAATTACACCTTAGTAAATGGGGATAAAAATAAACCATCATAAATTAAGAAATAATTATCACCCCATATTTTTAAATGTAATGGATAATTTAAAATCTCATAAAAATCAGGTATGGGATAATTATAAAATTTATTAAAATAGATTGTGGATAATCATCCCAATCAGAAAAAGTGGAATCATAAAAAGTATATAAAGGGGTCAGAGGTGTATATAAATTCATTCAAAAAGTTTAAAATCTCTCATTAGAGATGAAGAGATGAGAGCTAGAGCTAAAAACACAAGCCGAAGAGCCAGAGGTGAGAGCTAAGAATAGAGAGCCAAAGAGCCAATAGTCGAGAGCCAGAGATAGAGCTGGTTCCAACCATATGTTGAGTGTATCGATTTAATATCATTTGATTTAATTTATAATTCCTCAAAGTGAAGCTTTTCAAATTATTTAATGTCCAATATCGAGACCAGTCTGCATATATCTTAAGTTTTGAAGGAGTTAGAGAGATTTTCAAACTTTGGAGTAAACTAGAGGGTTGTTATAGACTCTGAGAAGGTTCCATCCATATGTGGATTTTGATGATTTGAGTTTTTTTGTGCCACTTTTATAAAATTTCATGAAACTTTTGGTGGAGATTTTTAGGAACGCGAGATTGCTTTCACAATAGGAAGGTGGAAAGTTCATTCGTGGATACCAAAACTTTTTGAAGGTTTGTTGCTAAGTTTTTGAAATCTTAGAAGATCCATTAGACAATTTTTAGGGTTGTCCATGTACTTTTAATTTACATAAATGGAATGGTTTGTGTTCTAAGTAGACTTGGATATGTAGCTTGACTAGCGGGTGAACTCCGTTATCAATTTGGTTGTTGTGAGTACTTTTAATTGTGTAATCTTTTTCTGCATTTTGATTAATTTTTTTATTAATAATTATTGAATGAATAATTAATAAAATATGGCATATTAATAGAAAATTGAGCACTTCAAGGTTTGAGATAAATATGTATTAAAAGGTCAAATTCAGTTTCATTTCCTTGAGTGTTTACAAGAAATTGAGTGATTTGGTGAAAGGATCCAAGGTGAACACTTTTTGCATGAAAATAAGTGTCAGTTTATGGATCATGACAAGACCTTGGCTTAGCTAAGTAGTCACTATTATTGGTCTAGAAAGCAAAAAAATGTAAGGATATTTGTAGAAAGATGTAATATATGTCAATTTTCCAAAGGAAAGAGCACCAATATAGGTCTTTGTCATCCCTTACCAGTTTTAAATAGACCTTGGTATTCCATTAGCATGGATTTTTTAATGGGGTTACCAAGAACACAAAGGGGGCATGACTCTATTTTTTTAGTAGTGGAATTTTTTTCAAATATAGATAATTTCATACCTTGAAAGAAAACTAATGATGCTACTCATATAGATAAATTTATTTTCAAAGAGGTGGTTAGAATACATGGCATTCCAATGAGCATTATCTTAGATAGAGATACTAGATTTATAAACTACTTCTGGAGGACCTTATTTAAGAAATTAGGAGCAAACTTGAACATTATCTCAGCATACCAACCTCAAATTTATGGATAAACTAAGGTTTTTAGTAGAAGTTTAATTAATTTACTGAGGTGTCTAACAAGGGACAATCCTAAACAGTAGGATTTAGTCTTACCACAAGTAGAATTTGCTAAGGACTCACCCAATAGGAGCATAGGAATGAGTCCATTTCAATTTATATATGGTATGCACCCAAGAGGATTCTTTGATTTCAGATATCTAAGTAAGATGGAGAAATTAAGTGTTGAGGGAGAAGAGTTTATTATTTCTATGAAAGAGGTGCATGAACAAGTTAAGAAGCTATTCGAGTTGAGTGTGGAAAAGTAAAATTAACACGAATATTTTAGGAGGAGGGAAGTCAAATTTTTTTGGTTCGAGACATGGCATTAGCTTAATGGAGGAAGAAAAGGTTTTCAAAATTTGAGTATAACAAATTCAAAATGAAGAAGATCATCCCTTGCAAGATCATTAAGAAGTTCTCCAACAATGCATATGTGATACAATTACTTAGTGGTGGGGGAATCTCTCCCATATTTAATATTTTATACTTATATCCATTTAAATAAGGGGATGATAGTGATCAACTAGATAGAAATGAAGAAACAATAGTCCATGAATTGGCAAATTAGTTACCACAAGCTAAGAAAGAGGAAGTTGAATGCATCTTGGACAAGAAGGTTAGTAAGAGAACCACTGGCAAGGAGAATTAATAATACTTGGTGGAGTGGAAACATCATCTTGTATAATATGATAGTTGGATGACAAAATTAGACATCATCAAGCATGGAGCTAGTTTTAAAGACCTCATGAACAAAAGTTCATGAGACAAAATTTTATTTCTTAGGGAATATGATGGAGGAGCATCACCTTGGAAGTCATTTTCAATAATTTTTTTTGTCTTATGGCATGTAATGAGATATAATAAAGTATATTTAATTATTTATGGGTCTTAGGTTTTCATAAAATTTGAATTTGGGCTCATGTTACATTTTCCCACCCATTTTCAAATTTGAAGTTTCTAGACTATAATTTTAACTTTTGATCAATTTTGGCTTCATTAATCTTGTCTTAGAGTCTTGTATTAAATTTTAAGGAATTTACATTTTTTTAAGAGTATTTATTAGGTTGGTATGTACCATGTTTGTAATATTTTCATGCAATGTTCAATGAAACTATAATTAACTCTACCCCCTCTCACGTACTAATTAGGAGTTAATAGAGTTAGATCATCAATCCATAATTGTTATGCATCAGTCATGTATTTATGGGTGTAAATAACATAAAAAATAATTTTTTGAACCATTTTATGGTTATTTACTCATGAAAAATAGATATTTATGAAGACTGAGCAAGACTAGACTGTGTTAAACAAGAATTTGTAATCAAATTTCATGAATGCCAATCAACAACAAACTTTGGTTGAATGTTAATCATTAGTGGAAAAATATTGATTTTTCCTCAATGATTTACAATTGAGTTCTAGTCCCTTTTAGTTTTTGAATAATAAGACTCTCAAAATTAATTTTAAGTATTTCTATAGACAATCATTTTATGCACAATTAGACATGTAATTTATAATTATGAGATAATTTACATTATTTTAATCATTTATATCAATTCATGCAGTTGTGTTTAGAAAATTCAGACCTTATAGTGGTGGTTATATCCCTTTAAATGATAATTTGTGTTTTAAAACATTGATTTATAGTCTCTTGGACCTATGTAAAACCTTGTCTAGGGTTTATGAACAAATTGTGTTTGTACACTCTAAAATTTTTCTCAAGAGCTTAAATTTCACTAAAAATTGTAATCATGGTCCCTTAACTTATTTTGAGTTTTTATTTAATATTTATAATGTGTAGATTGTGTTATATCAAAAACTTAGTCTGACTGGTTGTAGAGGCATGATTAAGTCCTAATTACAAAAAAGTCTAGTAGAGTTGATAGAATAACCTTGAGAGTTTAAACATAAAAATTTGTATGAATATATAAGGAATTAATAGTACCCAAAAATGTTTTTAGGTTGTTTTCAACCTCTGTGAAATGTGAAAACATAAAATATTTATGCCTAAATATGGCTAGAAGGAGACTAGGATAAAAATAAGAAAATTGTGTTTTGAAGTAAAAACTCTCTCCCTCTACATCAAATTGGTATCATATTAGGTTTTATAACTAAAGGAGGCTTGATGGAAGGTGAGACTCTTTAATGTCAAGGAAACTTTGATTTTTTATTTTCTATTTGAATTTATTAGCCAAAATGCCACCTAGAATGAACCCAATAAGAGGTGGAAGAGTAGGTATCTATATGGGAGATGCTATCCTAGAGAAATTAAGAAACTTGAGGGTAGGTTTTGATGTTAGGATTATAGCCATAGAGGCCAATCAAATAAGGTAATATATAACATGAGACATAAGTGACAGAGAAGAAGAGATAGAAACTCTAGAGGAGGGGGAAGAATATGAAGAGCATGAGGAAGAAGGAATTTGTAAACTATTGAAAGTAGTGATGGGATAGGGGTAAGATGGAAATTCTTACTTATGTAGTCAATGTAGATGGTGAGGAACTCATTCATTAAGTTACAAAGTTAAACCAAAATTTTGACTATGAAAATGTACCAGATGAAAATAATGTCAAATTTGCTTGCATAAAAATAAAAGGACATGCAACCCTTTGGTGGGATTACACATAGGCTAAAAGGAGGAATAAAGGAAAAGACAAGATAAAATCTTGGGATAATATGGTATCAAAATTGAAGGCTAAAATTTTGCCTAGTAACTATCATATAAACCTCTTCAAGAGATTCCAAAATTTGAAACAAAAAGTGATGGGTGTTAAGGAGTATATTGAGAGGTTCTATAAGTTGAAAATCAGATCAAGACATGTATAATAGGATATGGAGAATATTTATAGATATCTTAATTGATTAAGATACAATATTCAAGATTAACTCAACTTGGTCATTTCAAGTACACTTGAGGAATGCTACCAATACCCTTTGAAGGTAGAATACAAGCCAAATAGAAGGCAAACTTGGGTAGGGGTAGAAATTATAGAGGCAAAATTAAACAAGGAGGAGAAATTAAATTTCAAAGGACAAATTTGAAATCAATTACCTCTCAAGAATAACCATTTACTTCAAGAGGTGGATTCAGAGGAAGGATACCTTACTTTAGAGGAAGGATACCTTACTTCAGAGGAGGATACACACAAAGAGGAAGATGATTTACTGGATTCATTGGTAAGTGTTTCAAATACAACAAATTTTTAGGTTATAGGTTTTGGGAGTGTCAAGAGGAACCTCAAGGTAGCAACTCTAGGAATAAAAGTAGAAATCCAGTAGTCTAAGTAGAGAAAGAAAGTGTGGGTTCTCCATCCCACATAGATGAACTATAAGTTTGTTAGTCTTTCATGATAAGGAGAGTGATGATAAAACCACCCAAGGACAAAGAACCTTCCTAAATAAATACACTATTTAAGACAACTTATAAATCCCAACGTATGTGCTATAAATTGGTGATTGATTCAGGTAGTAATGATAACCTAGTGTCAGTAGAGATGGTAGAAAACCTTAGCTTAAATAGAATGCCACATCCAACCTATATAAGGTCTCATAGCTTCAGAAAGGGTAGCAAATTCTTGTGAATGAACAATGTTGGGTAGATTTTCAAATTGGACGATAGAAAGACAAGGTACTATGTGACATAATTATAATGGATGTGTGCCATGTTTTCTTAGGGAAGCCTTGGCAATATGATATAAAGACTACTTGTGATGAAAGTAATATTTTTTACATCTTGGACAATGATTGCATAAGCCACACATTATTTCCTCTAAAATAAGAAAAAAATGGACAAAGGACTAATGCAAGTGTTATGATGGTGAGTGAGAAAGAGTTTTAAAATTTTATGAACAAGGAAGAGATAGTTTTAGAGTGGTATTTACACCAAGGACTATTATCACATCCACCAAGTTTAATTAGATATAACAAGAGATATAAAATTTTTGGAATAATTTGTTGATATTTTTGGTTAATAAACTACCTAATGAGATTCCACCTATTATGATTATTAGTCACCAAATTAACTTTGTACCAGGTGAAATTATACCCAATAAATTTACCTATAAGATGACCCCTCAAGAGAGTGTAGAAATTAAGAAGCAAATAATTGATCAAAGAGAGCCTCAACCCATGTATAGTACCATCTATACTATTACCAAAGAAAGAAGGAGATAGGAGAATGCACATTGACTCTAGAGCAATCAACAAGATAACAATAAGGTATAGGTTCCCTCTTCAAATAATTAAAGATTTAATGGACTGTTTGAGTGTTTATAACTATTTATCTAACATTGATCTCAAGAACAGCTATCATTGGATAAGGATAATAGAAGGAGATGAATGGAAGACTAATTTAAAGACTAATTAGGGGACTTATGAAAGGTTTATTATGCCATTTTATCTCACTAACACACCAAACACATTCATGAGACTCATGAATGAGCTCTTAGAATATTTCATTGGTAATTTTTTTATTGTATGTTTATATGACATATTAATTTACAATCCAAGTAAAGAATAGCATCTTAAACACATAATAATGGTAATGTAAAATTCACAAGAGGAGAAGTTATTGATTAACCTTAATAAGTGTTTGTTTATGAAGATAGATTGGTATATCATGGATTTGTGATCTCTCAATGTGTTTTAAAGGTATTAAAAGACAAGGTGAAAGCCATCATTGATTGGTTAGCTCTCAAGATAGCCTATGAGGTAAGAAGCTTCCATGGCTTAGCAAGTTTTTATATGAATTTTAATAAAAAATTTAGTGGAAATTTTACACCTATCATTGATATCATAGGAGGGGATAAACATAAATTTATATGGACTGATATTGTTGAGAAGAATTTTCATTTTTTGAAGAAAAAAATTGTAGATAAACCTATGTTGGTACTTCTTGATTTCAATATGATCTTTCAAGCTGATTGTGATGCAAGTGGGGTGGCCATTGGAGTTATCCTAAGTCAATAAGGTAGACTGGTAGCATATATTATTAAGTAGTTAAATGAGGCTAATAAAAATTACTCTAGTTGTGATTTAGAGTATTATCCTATGATTCAAGCCTTAAAGAAGTGGAAGCACTATCTAATACAAAAGGAGTTTTTCAACTTCATAGATAATCATGCACCTTAGTTCATAACCCATCGATCCAAGCTAAGTCAAAGGCATATGAAGTGGGTGAAGTATTTGAAAAACTTTACTTTTGTCATGAATCATAAAAAGGGTCAAACCAACAAGGTAGAAGATGCTCTTAGTGGAATAAACTTACTCATAATAAAAATTTAGATTGAGAGTGGGGCAATGGAGGCACTCAAGGAGTTTTATGAAGTTGATTTAGACTTCCAAGAAGCATATGAGGCTTGCAAGCACCCAACTATTATAGAAAGAGAGGCTTGGATAGAGTATATATTAAAATATGGTTTCTTATTTAAGGGAGTTCAACTTTTTGATCTAAGGATTTCCAATAAAAATAATTTGATCAAGGAAAAGCATTGTGGGAGTTTAGCAGGTCATTTTGGTCTTGACAAGTCCTTGGATTAGCTAAGTAGTCACTATTAATTGGCCTAGAATTCAAACAAATGTAATGATATTTATATAAATATGTAATATATGTCAATTTTCCAAAGGAAAGAGCACCAATGTAGGTATTTATCATCCCTTATAAGTTCTAAATAGACTTTGGGACTCCAGTAGCATGGATTTTTTCATGGGGTTACCAAGAACACAAAGGGGGAATGACTCCATTTTTCTAGTAGTGGACAAATTTTCAACTATGAATAATTTCATATCTTGAAATAAAACTAATTATGTTACTCATATAGATAAATTTTTTTCTAAGAGGTGGTTAGATTACATGGCATTTCAATGAGTATTATCTCAGATAGAGATACAAGATTTGTGAGCCACTTCTAGAGGACCCTATGGAAGAAATTGGGAGTAAACTTAAACTTTATCTCATCTTACCATCCTCAAATTTATGGATAAATTAAGGTGGTTAATATAAGTTTAGTTAATTTACTGAGGTTTCTAACAAGGGACATCCCTAAACTATTGGATTTAGTCTTACCACAAGCATAATTTACCTATAATTACTCACCCAACAGGACCACAAGAATGAGACCATTTCAATTTGTATATGGTATGCACCCAAGAGGATTATTTGATTTAATATATATAATTAAGATGGAGAAATTAAATACTGAGGGAGAATATTTTGTTATTTCTATGAAAGAGGTGCATGAGCAATTTAAAAAATAATTAGAGTTGAGTGTGGAAAAGTAAAATCAACATGCATATCATAGAAGGAGATAAGTCAATTTTTCATGTTTAAGAAATGGAATTAGCTCATTCAAGCAATAAAAGGTTTTCAAAAGGTGAGTTTAACAAATTGAAAATGAAGAAGATCATCCCTTGCAAAGTCATTAGGAAGTTCTCCAACAATGTATATATGATGCAATTACTTAGTGATGTGGGGATGTCTCCCATATTTAATGTTTAAAACTTATATCCATTTGAGGAAGGGGATGATAGTGATAAAATATACATAAATGAATAAATAATATTCCAATAATTAGCAAATTAGTTTCCACAAGCCAAGAAAGAGGAAGTTGAACTCATCTTGGACAAGAAGGTTAGTAAGAGAACTAGAGGCAAGGAGTATTACAAATACTTGGTGAAGTGGAAACATCATCCTATAGAAAATCATAATTAGATGACAAAATTAGACATCATCAAGCATGTAGGTACTTTTAAAGACCTCATGAACAAAAGTTCATGAGTCAAAATTTTGATTCTTAGGGAGTATAATGTAGGAACATCACTTAAGAAGTCATTTTCATTAAATTTTTTGTCTTAGGGCACGTTAGGAGGTCTAATAGAGTATAATTAATTGGTTAGTGGTCTTAGGTTTTCATAAAATTTTAATTTGGTCTCATTTTGTATTTTCCCAACCATTTCAAATTTCAAGTTTCTAGACTAGAATCTTGACTTTTGATTAATTTTGGCCTAGTTAATCTTGTCTTATTATCTTGTATTAAATTTTAAGGACTTTTCATGTTTTTAAGATACTTTCTTAGGTTGGTTTACCATGTTTGTAATATTTTTCATGTAATGTTCAATGAAATCATAACCAACTCTACTCCCTCTCACGTACTAATCAGGGGGTTAAGAGAGTTAAATCATCAAACAATGGTTGTTATGCATTAGTTAGGTAGATAAAGGTGTAGATAACATACAAAAAAATTAAACCATTTTTAAGGTTTCTTACTCATGTAATAATAGATATTTGTGAAGTCTAAGCAAGACTAGACTATGTAAAATAGGGTTTTGTATTCAAATTTAGTGAATGCCAATCAAAATTAAACCTAAATTGAATGTCCATTATTGGTGGATCAATCTTGATTGTTTATTAATAATTTTCAAGTGAGTTCTAGTCCCTTTTAGGTGTTGAAAAAGAATAATCTCAAAATCCATCTTAAACAATTCTATAGACAATCATTTTGTGCACAATTAGATAGGTAATTGTTCATTTTGAGATAATTTACATTGTTTTAATCATTTATATCAATTCATGTATTTGGTTTTAGACCATAAAAACCTTATAGTGGTGGTTAGATCCCTTGAAACCATAATTTGTGTTTGAAAACCTTGATTTACAATCTCTCAAGCCTATGTCAAACCTTGTCTAGGGTTTATGAACAAATTATATTTGTGCACTCTAAAAACCTTCTTGAGAGCCCAAATTGAATTTGAAGTTTGTAATCATTATCCTTCAACTTAATTTTAATGTTTATTTAATATTTGTCACGTGTAGAGTGTTTTATAACAAAAACTCAATTTGACTGGTTGTATAGACCTAATTGCAGAAAGGTCTTGTGGAGTTGATAGAATTATCTTGAGAGTTAAAACCTAAAACTTTGTATAAATTGGTAAGGGTTTAATTGTTATACAAAAATGTGTTTAGGTTATTTTGATCCTCTGTGAATTATGCAATCTTTGTTCCTAAATAGGGCTACAAGGAGACTAGGCCAAACACAAGAAACTTCTATTTTGAAGTACAAACACACTCCATTTACATCAATATCTAACATAGATATTGAATTGATGCAATGTCACACCATATATATGTATTATACATTAAGGAAGTTAAATTATGTCGAATATTATAGTAATACATCCATGGCATAAATTTATTAAATGAATATGTACTCTATATTAATCATCCTAATAATATAAGTAGTGATCTAAAACTACTATTAAAAAGTATTAGAAATCCTATTACCAATGTCAATAATATCAACAAATGATCTAAAATAATTCAACTAAAAACAACTTACTTAACCATGTTTTAAAAAACATTTAAAATTAGGTAATTGGATGTATATATAGATTATAAAGGCTTAATAAACGTCTTATTTATCATGTGAGATAAAAAATATTCCTTTTGAAATGACAAGTGTTTCATGCATCAACTTGCTTAACTATATTTTTTAAAATAAAATAAAAAGGGATAAGTATAAATGTGTGTGTGTGTGTGTGTGTGTGAGAGTGTGAGTGAGTGTGTGTATAATAAAAGATTTTTAAGCCTCTTATGTATTATATAAACTAACAAATGTTCCATGTAAAGTAGTAAATGTTTTATGCATCATTTAAATAATATAGACAACGAAATGCTTCAGTCAATTTTTTTTTTTTTCTTGATATCATCATCAATCTTTATATACTTAAACGTTCATCCTTTAACAAATTTTCATATTTATATAAAAATATTTAAAAAAGAAGAGAAAAAATTACTTTATCATATAATACGAAAGTATTAACATAACTATTATCTTTGAAACCAAATTATATATAAAAATTAGAAAATAATTCGTCAAAATGGATTGCAGCCCTATTACATATTTGAAAACTTATAATCTTCCCGTACTCGTTCCATACTCTTAACAATGTGTGGCTTTTTTTCTCCATGATAAAAATGCCGTTAGGGTCATCAATTATCAAGGTATTTGTTCTGCGATAAATGGAAAGGGACTTCCATATTTACTCCCAAATAAAAATTAATTATGAACATAGAAAAATAACAACGTTATTGTGTCGTATTGGATCATTAAGTATTCTGTGACCTAAGGATGGCCCTTCAATTACTTTTCCCATTGCATTTGTTCCTCTTAGAAGTGGTCCGTCCTTCCCCACTAGTTTTTGTGGCGACATAAAGCTTTTATGCAGTACCATGTGAAGGATTCTTTTTTACACGTGTCTAATCATTTGTTAGTGCTTTAGGTGCTTTTTGACACTTGCTCAATCAATTGTTAGGGGTTTTTCTCATCCATAAAGAAGCCCTAGGAATTCCTCAAACAAATGAAGCCAAGCCATAATTTGATCTGCAAATTTCAATACCAGTAATGGGGAGTGAGCTGTGCAAATTGCAGAGGGTATATGATATTGGTGGTGTTTGTGACTTAAAGCGTTATGTGTATCGGTTAATAATTCAACCCCTTAATTGCTGTTATGAATGTTGTAATAAAGTTATGAGGAAGGAGGAGCAGAATTGTGCAATCAAGAGAAAGACAATGATAACTTGGCGTTCTACCACGCTCATGCAAAACCTGCAAGTAAATGCTCGCCTTAATAACAACTGATCTTAAGCTGGTTGGATCTAAAACAACACAAAAAATGGTAGAGAATTTTATTATAACAGAGTTTTATGTTGTATTAGATTGAGGATGAAAGTTTGAAATTGTGAATATTTTTCAAATTCTGTTCTAAATGTTCGCCTTAATAACATCTGATCTCAAGCTGGTTGGATCTGAAACACAAGATAAAATATTGGAGAATGTTATTATAATAGTAGTTACTGCTTTATTAGATTGAGGATGAAAGTTTGAAATTGTAAATATTTCGTAGTTTCTGTTGTAAACGGTCATGTAGATCTCTGTATTAATTTCTACACTTCTAATTAAAACTTCCAGATGGTTTTGACGATTACGACTCCATTTTAACACTCAGTCAAGCTGGGCCAAAATTTCCACCATCATCAAATCGTCAAGCTTCAGTCTTTCATAGTTGTATTTTCCTCCTAAATTCCTATTGGTATTTATGTGTTATTATGGACACAGTTTGAGGAAAGATTTTTATTCTAATTTTTATTTTCTGAGTTTATATTATAAAAATGAGAAACAGAAATTTATTTGGTAAAAGCGTTTACTTTTTATTTCTCTTTTAACTACAGATTTCAGGATTGGGCTGAGTTTTGTAATGGATCCACTGTACAAATAAAGTTAACTTGGTTTCATTCCCTACCGTTTACGTGGTTTTAAATATTTATTTTGCCAAAAGTTTGTTCTGCTATGGTGAAGTGGTAGATAAGAGAGAGATGGTCATTTTATTCATTTCGTATAAAAACTGGGTAAGATGGACTACATAATATGCACAGAATGCACTAAATATATTCGTTTAACTCCTTCCAGATTTCCCACTGTTATGGGGAAGCCAATGCTGTCACAGATTGGCTTGCTAACAAAGCCATCAATCAAGGTATGCCAGAATGGAGTTGGGTGCAAAACGGGGAGGGATTGTTCCTGTAGATGAACTGTTGGAGAGAGATGCCTAGTAACATGGTGCCGGGTGGTTAGATGGAAATGATGCTTCATCTACTGATGGCTACAAACTCCTTTAGGGGGCCTAACGGCTCAGTTAGTTTCAGCCTTTTGTGATGGGATGGATTATTGGCTGTTAATTTGGAAGAATCTCTAAGATTTTTTCTGTAGGCTCAAGCTAACGATGGTACTTTCAGTGTAGATTTTTTACCACTGGGAGATCTTGGCACTTCACAGTGAGAACCAGGAGAATGTATGTCACCTAATATTTTACAGGATTCTTGGTTGGTGTCCTTTCCATGCGATGGGAAGGGTTTGCCATTTGGGGAGGTCATTAATTTTGAACGGTTCTTCTCTCAGTTTAAATCATGGGGTGCTGTGATCACGAGACTCAGTGCTTTTTATCTCTTAGGTTGATGACGTTTGGGATGGTAAAGGCTGATAGTACAATGACCGGATGGTGATCTATTCCATTAATGATAATATTGTTTAGCCACCTTTCTTTTTTAAAAGGCAAGTATAGTTGACGCTAGACATTTAACGAATTGGCGATTATTTATACGAACTCTCTAACCCCATCCATAGCAGCAAGTGGTGTTGTACAGTCTACTATTCTCTTTAAGTGCTCGTTGACTTTTGAATTATAGTTTGATGTTTTTGATGTGTTCGGATATTTGTGTTGTTTGGGTATTTTTATATCTGTTAATTACCCTGTTAATGCAAGCTTTTTGATATTTTCACTGCGATTTTTTTTATATAACTCTTTTAATATATCTGGTCCCTTTTTAAAAAAATAAAAATAAAAATATATCCGTTTATGGCTTCATAGATAAGAAGAAGAGGAAGCATTCACATTAATAGTTAGGATTGCGATAATTTGAATATAGTTGCATTTAAGTCAGGATTTCTTTGAATTAGGTTTTCATGATTATGGTTAAAGTCACACTGCATGGTTAACACAGTTGGCTTCAATTTTATCCGTTAGTTTGTATAACGGTAAAAGTAAATTTACCGTCCATATAACTGTCGTATGGAATAGGACATTATAATTTATTGAAAGGTACTTTTAAAATATATATTCTTTTAAGTTGATCATTGCTTTAGACGATCTTAAAAGGTATGAAGAATATTTATTCGACTAAAATCATTTTAAAATATGTATTTTTTTAATTTCAAATGTAAAATAAATGGAACATATTGATCTATCATGATTCATATGAAAAATATGATTGTAAATTATGTATGTTTATTTATATGCATCTTTATACCATTTTTTGTATAGAAGAGAAGGGTAGTTTTGAGGACTCATGAATCTTTATTTACATTTTAAAATTGTAATGAAGAATATTTTAGAAAAGCAAAATTTGTGATGAAGAGCATTTCGAAAGAGAAATTTTTTATCTTAAAATTGTTTTAAAAAAATAATTATAAAAAGAAATAAATTGTAAGGATACACAAATAAGTAAAGAAGGATTAATATAAACAATATAAAAAATTCTTAATCAAAAAATTTCTTGATGTTACTATCATATATAGAAGGGATTTCCAATAAAATCTACTGTTATAACAAAAACAAAAGGTAAGGAATATCTTAAAATCAACAAAAGATCATCTAAAATAAGCAAATCCATCAAGACAAGGGATAAAGACATGTCACCAACATTTATTTCAATAAAATAGTGAAATCAACATTGATAAGCATTATAAAAAATAAAATACTTATTGTAAATTAAAACTATTAAGGTTGTGATTATGAAAACTCATTATTATAAGTGTAAAGTGAGAGAATATATTTTTTGATAAATATATATGAAATTTAATTAGAGACTAAGGTTTAGGTTTGAATCATGCAGAGACCTAATCTTAACAAATTAAAAAAGGATCCTTTACTTGAAAAAGGATATTTAATCTAATATTTTTTTTAGTGAATTAGGTAAGTATCATTATAATTAATTAAAGTTATTTATATAAGTAATTCTAGTCCTTTTTTCTAACATATATTTTTATATGAAAACATATTATGGGATGATCTAAAATATCAATTAAAATTTTTATAAACAAATTTTTCAAAAAATTATTTATACATATTATGGAGTGTGAAAGCTTTGGATATTTTATTTCATTCATTATTTATTAAATTTATTTATAAAATAATTCTTAATTTTCTAAATTATAATAAAATATTAGATCTCAATCAAGGCTTTTGTAAATAACTATAACTTTTGACTTTTGTCCTCTCATTATGATATTGATTAATCATTTAAAAAAAATTATGTATTTAACAATGGATTTAAGTGTTAACATTATTACTAGAGAGGAACAAATTATTAAATGGAGTTCAATAATTGAGATATAATACGTACATGAAATAAATAAAATAAAATAAAAAGAGACTACTATTTATTATAAGATTTAATCACAACATGTTATATAAAATGTCTATTATAATTAGTCACCTATTCAAAAATATTAGTTCAAATTCTCTTTTAACAAAACAATTTAAAATTAGAATTTCCCTCCAATTAAATACACAAATGAAAATGGTGGTGTGACAAGGTCATATATTACATAACGAAACAAGTTGCATGTACCCATGAAACAATTGTGTGATTTTATCTACCAACAAAGTTAGGGTGGACAATTATTGATCCCATTCCCCTAAGTGTTCATGAAAACCCATTTACCTATTATATAACTAGTGTATGTGTGTGTGTCTGTGTGATGTCCATAAATATCAATCCCAAACTATATATCTTAAATTTGTCATATATCATATTTGTTTATAGTGATAGGTGACCTAAACAAAAGAGGTTAATGACTTCTCTAAAAAATAAAAGAAAAAATTAATATTACTATATAATAAATATCAAATTTAAAATTAAAATTATCCTATAAAAATCAAATAAATGTTAAATTTTAATATCTAATCAACATTCAAATCTATTAACATTGCCACTTATTGTTATAAAACCTATAAACTTAATATTAACCATTGTATTCTTTTTTAAAACATCCATATTTGAATCTAAATGAATGTTTCCTACATAATATATGAATACATTAACTTGAATATCTTACCTAACTTGAATGCATTGATAATCTTTTAATATTTATTTCTGATATATTATTATTTAATAATTTAAATATAAATGTAATTTAGTTAAAAAACACACATCAATCATTTTTTATAAATATTATATATTATATTAGAGGAATTTCTTTATAAGACTTTTATCAAACTTTTCAATTTTTCATCTATAAAAAATTAGGATTAATATACATTGTAATCATAAGGCAATAATTAATATATTATCCAAAATAAAAATGTATCATATTTTAAGATATTTTATATCATCGTAATAGAAATATGAAATAATTAAAATCAACACATCCACTTTAATAATTATACTAAACACTTTCATTTAAATCATACAAAATAATTATTATATAGCCTATTTTTTAATCTGCAAAAAGTATTTTTAACATTTATTAAATTTTATATCTAAAAATATTTAAATTGTTATTAATAAAAAAAATCTAAATTTTAATTTATATATTTAATGTTTAAAAAAAAATTACATTTTTTTAAAAAATCTTTCACATTCCATTTTTCAGAAAAAATTAACTGTTTTTATCTTTCAAAACTAAAACATTTTGAAATGTTTGTTAGCTTCTTCACTCGAGCATAAGCACATGAGAAAAGCTGCAACAATGTGCTTTGTCCCATGAGTAAGATTGTCCTTCAATTATTCCTTATATTTCATAGAATTTGCCTTTACATGTGTTACTCTTTGTATTGGTAATTTTTTTACCATTTCCCACTAATTGGCAACATGACGCTTTTCTGCACCACTCACTCCTCTCCGTGTTGCTTTTTCTTTTCTGATTAGTTGACCCCCCTCACGCCTCTTCCAAACTGTAAAGGGGCGTGGCCCGTAGAATCAATGACTAAAATTGATAGCCGTTTTTGGTAGATCATATTAGATGTAAGATGAAATTCTTAAACAAAATTTTAATATATATATAAATTGAAATGTAATATTAATTAATAATTGTTATAAAAAATAATGATAGAGAAAATTGATTGTCAAATTTGGTTTCTGTGGGGTATATTGTTGATAAGATGATAAATAATTTATAATTGTATATTTATAATGAAATATTTTTTACATCAATAGGTATGTATAGGACTGAGCCTAACATCCTATACATGATCAAAGACCGATGGTCAATGCTGTCAATAATTAGATAATCGGGTCTTCTTTCTTCTAACACGTGTTTTTTATTGATGTCAATGCATGGCAACATTTATGAATGCTCACCAATGATGTGTTCGAAGAAATACAATGTCGTAATGTTTATAGTGATGTGTTGGTAGATATAGATCATTGCAAGGTTAAATATTATTATCTTTTTCCAATGGATGGCAGTTTTGATTTTACAATGCATACTCAAAATTACTATGTGCAAAAGGACACAAAAGTTTGCATGATATGTTATTAGCATAAATGAATGATGTCAATAATAGTTTATCATGTCACTATCATAATGTAAGTGTATATATGAGGTCATAATCTTTGAGAACAAGTTTAATATTGTATTGAGAGTGTTAAAAAAAAATTTATAAACTTATTTACCATAATTGTTTTGCTCTATCTCTTATGATAGAAAAAATGGGTATTAATTTAATTTTTAGGTATTTTTTATGTTAGTTTTTTATTTTAATTATTGATAGGAAGTTCAACATTTGATTACCTTTGTTTGTAAAACAGTGTCAATTAGATTTCATAGAAGGTTTTGATATATGATAGCAACTTTAATATTTTATTGAGAACATGGGGAAAATATCACGTAGATACAAAGCAACCATGATCAATTTGTTGAATATTTTAACAGCTAATGTGGCCTAAGAACCTTATCACTGTGTTGCATTTATATTGAGATTACTTAAATAAATTTTACATATATTCAAATTAAGTGTAATAATATAATATGAAAGTTTATGAGTTGTGATGACATGATTGTGAAAAGTGTCACTACCCAAACAATTTATATTCAGACTCATATTGCATAGGTTTAAATTCAAGATAACCTACATTTGTGCATACACCAATTATTATATTTAATTTGATTAAATGTACAAATAACCTTTTAATTTTAATTCATGGTGATCATAATATCATGATTAAAATAATATGTGATGTAGGTTATTTATGATGATTACGTGTCACCCATTATGTTGACATGCCCTCAGAGTTATTCCTAAGATTTAAAATTAAAATTAGCTTATAAAATGTCTACAAGTGTGTTGGATTATACAATATGTCATAATTTAAGTCATTTAACAAGTTGTAAAGATTTGGTCCCCACCATCATTATAACTTTGAAGTATGTCGGGTTACTTAAATATTGTAAATTCCTTTGTAAATATATGTGAATGTGGAAAAAAAAGGCACAATACATGCTCATTTGAGCCATGACTTCATCACTTTTCACTATATTTATGGATTGAGACTTGTTGCCTCTTTGGAATGTATCAAAACAACATAGTGACGGAGTGTATTTTGGCTTGAGTTAGGTCCACAGGTGCATAGTTTTTTTAAATTCACTTTATCTTTTTAATGGGTCCACTTTATATTTCCATGTGATAAATAAAAAAGGCCATAATTAAAGCATATATTGATAAATATGTGTATATTCATATCACTTATAACTTAAATAAAGTCATGAATAGAGACAAAAACATGTGGTGGATTTCTATAGGCCACATATTAATGGAATCATAGAATACATTTTTAAGTTTTTAGATGGCCATAGATTTTCAACATATATCTATTCAACTTGTGAGATATGTTAATGTGTTCATGTGTTTGATTTAATTCATGTAGAGTAAATAGACCTATCATAATTAAGATAATTGTGTTGAGTTATTCATATTGTTTAATGTGCGGACCTATTTCCTTATTAAATTGGGTTAAATATAAATATAATCTCTCTGGCTTAAGTCACATTGGCCTAGTTATTAATAATATTATCAATATTATTAAATTTTTATGTGACCTTAACTTATATTATATAATTTTATTTAGCCGCTTCGATAACTCCTTTTTTATTGTGCCATTTGGTAGTTGATCTTGCCACATGGAGTAATTGATTTTAATAAATATCTATGCTACGTTTACCCCTTAGTGACCCCATTCCTATGAGATGATGTCACATGGACAATTTGGATTCATTTAATGTACCACAATCCATGTTGAATGTTGTATATATTATAGATTGACTTGGCGGTCATGTGGGTAGGGTGGTACCATTATTATTTTTACCTCAAACATGGTGCCACTTGTTAATAGACTTGATCTTTTTAAATCCAAAAATGCATTCATTTTTAGAATCCATAATTTAATTATTGTGAAATGTCGTATGGTAGAGGTCATGGCCTAAAGTGATGATTGTGTAGTGTTATAATTATTTGTTGGAGGTCATATAGAATATGTTGATCGCTTTGATGACTTAGCGACCAAGTGGATGTGGTATACCACCTATTCTATCCACCTTAAACATAACACCAATATGATATGTGAACTTTGTGATGTTTATTCAAGTATGTGTATGCATTAATAAATGGATTCAAGTTAAATTGGGTTGGCATTTATGAGGAATTCAAAGATAAAGTCAATGTTTTGGTGGCCACATAGGCACTTTACTGTGTTACAATATGATTGTGGCCATTTTGTTAGGTATTTAGTTATAATGTGGTCAATGGCCACTCCATTGAATATTAATGAGTGACCTATACTGAGACCTTTGTGACTTACAATGGCTTTTAATATGATGAAGTGAATATATTCTTTATATATTCAAAGGTGGAAATTTTAATTTAAAAAAATATATATTTACATTTAAAATTAAATTAAATAATATTATATGATAATATAATCTATGGCTTCAAATATGATTCTGACCACCCTATTCATATATAATGAATGATATAGTTGTTTCTTCGTGTTTATATGGAGACCATTTCCATTGCATGGTAGCCATATAGATATTACGAAAATATTATGTGAGGCTGACTAAATTGAGAACTATGAATGTACAAAACAAACGTATTATAATTTACAGTGAATACCACTTACCATTAATATAGAGTGGTAAAATATCAAAATGTGTAATAGATATGATACTCTAGTATTCACATAGGCAAAACATTAAATCCCTTAAGTGCATTTGTAAAAGCATATAAAAATTTCTCTTACACTACACATAATAAATACTTGTAATAGGTAAATATTTCGTTGTTATATTATATCAAATGTAATTTAATTATTTTATATTAAAATCAATTTTAATATTAAAATTTGTACTCATATCATTTTTAAAATTCAAACTATTATTAAATTGTAAACTTTACAATACATTATTTTTTTTTTTAAATTATTTTTTAAATAATATTAAAAAATAGTCATATTAAAATTATCTAACCAATAAAATAATAAATAAATTATTTTTTAATTTTATTATAATATAAAAATTATTAAAATTAAATATAAACACTAATAACTTTAAACACCAGCCATGTCAGGGACTGAAACCAAAATACATGCTTTCATTTTACTCTTTCTTTCTTCCAGTTTGGTGAAGTACTTTGTCAGACATACACCGATGGCACTTGTTTGACCAAATCCTCCACAAAGAACAAAAATCTTCGCAAAATCCCATGGCACTTGTTTGAAATAGTTTGTATCAGCTGAAATATAAGCGTTGGCCACGTGCATCTTTGTGTTTTGGCCACGTGCATTAGGTGAAATAGAATGTATTGTAATTTTATAAGGGCGTACGTGTGGGTATGGGTACTCCCACTGGTCGAGCTTCAGATAGTGGGCCCTATTTTAGATTTTTATATTGAAATTAATTACGCCAATAGGAATATCTTACACTAAGTTCTTACTTGTCAATAAGCTAACAATGTTTTTAAGATTATCAAGGGCCCTCCAGATCCATGCCATGCATTGGAACTTATTTAAAAGTTCTTGTAGGGTGTTTTATATTGGGAAAACAGGGAGATCTATTTCTTATTAGAATTAAGGATTATGTTGTTTATTGTTGATTAGAGAAGATTGAGAAATTAGTTTTAGTTTGAGTATTCATGCAATTTGAAATGTGCAATTTTTAAGAAGAAATTAAGATTATAAAAGTAAAGTAGTTAATATTTTGTTTGCTTGGTATGGAGTTATTTTTGGCTTTTATATTAAGAAGGGTATAATTTACATGTTTTTGTGAAAGTTAGAATAGAATTAAAATATGTTCAAAATAATTTTTAAACTTTTTTTTATGTTAGGTTTGAAATATTAGATTTTCATTTAATTTGTAAATATAAGAAAAATATATTTATACTTCTATTCATTAATTGTTTAATTAGTAGTTATAACATAATTTATAGTAGTTAGTCTTCCAGACTATTTTTCAAGTTGGTGATCTCTTTATCACATGAAGGTTCAAGTACTAAGTATTGAATAAGGAGGGTGAACACACATTTATTCAATTAACAACTACTCTTCCATTAAATATTTATTGTGACTTATTTATATTTACCTTTTTTTTTTTTTTTAAAGTCAGATTTATTGTTCCACGATAAGCCCTATTCTTGTGAGGATGGATCATGATAGGTTGATGACTATGATTATATTTTTTTTCATATAATGATTTAGAGAATCTCTATTGTTTTTTATTTTTAAATTTTTAACCAAAATTTCTATAGGGGTGATATCATTGCATATTATTTACGATGACATTTGTTTCTTTCAATGGGATGCACAAGTCCTTGAATTGGGATGATGATGTATTCAACAGACATCCATTGTTTCTCTCAGTCGTAATATGAACCTTTCATTTCTTCCAAAAAAAATCTTAAATTGGAAGTTTTCTTTTTTTAGACAATAGGAATTGGACTAGCTCGAGCCCCTATAACTTGCTATACGCTTGGTAAAATTTTTAACTTGATCGGTGACGCTGGCGTGACACACCTTCTGGTACAACGAGATGGGGGGAGACTAGATCTCTTGACCAGTAGAGCACGATGGAAAAATTGAACCAACTGGTCTAGGCCCCTTGCCCCTTAAATTGGAAGTTGAGGGTAATGAAAACTCTTAATTTAGTTTGGTCAGTTGCATCAACATAGGTTCAATTCTTTTTTTTCCTCTATGTAAGCACTCGTTCATGAGTTTCTAGATACAATTTTGTATTTGAAAGTCTACCAGGGGAGACGGCTCCCATGGTGCCAAGACTAATCTTGGAGTCAGTGGAGAGATCACTATCAAAAGTGGTAATACATAAGGGTAACATGGTTGAAGAAGAGCAACATGGCTTAGTTCTCATGGGGGTTACTAAAATTCATTATTTATATATATATATATATATATATATATATATATATATATATATATATATATATATATATATATATATATATATATGTATATGTATGTATATGTATGTATGTATATATATGTATATATATATATATGTATGTATATGTATGTGTATGTATATATATATATATATACATACATGTATATATATGTATACATATATATATATACATATATATATATACATATATATATATATATATATATATATATATACATATATATATATACATACATATATATATATATATATATATACACATACATACATACATACATACATACATACATACATACATACATACATACATACATACATACATATATATATGGTATGGGGTTGGTATTGGCTCTTATACCGAAAAAGGTATAATGTGTCAAGTCTTTACGGGAGTTAGAATAGAATTGAAATATGCTCACAATGTTTTGTAAACTTTTATTGGTTATGTTTAAAATATTTGGTCTTCACCTAATTCACAAATATATTAAAGTTTAAATCTTTTTAACAAATATATTATACACTTGTGAAATTAGTAAAAATATGTGAAAAATATAATAAACAAAAAACTATCTAAAATAATTTTATAATAAATGAGAAAATAATTGATATTATAAATATTTTTTTAATTACAATTTAAAAATAAAAAATATACAAAAAAAAAATTATATTTATTAATAGAAACTAAATGATGAAATATATTTATAATATATTTTTTTATGTTATGTTTGATTGAATATTTTTTAGATATTTATAACTAAATAAGTTATATTTTAAGGTAGCACTGACATGGTAAAAAGTTATGTAAATCCAATATGATAAAATTGAATTATATATCTAATTTTTGGAAGAATAAAAAAAATTATGAAAAAAACAAGATCCCTTTAACAATATCCAATATGAACTTTGTTTCTCCACTTAAACATGGAAAGGGTGTAAAATAGATAATAAACAATTATGCTTTTAATTCACTTTCTTATAAAAGATTAAAGGACGTATATTTTGTTGTTTTGACTAATAGACGAAACAATTTAAGGAGTTTTAAGATTATGGCCAATCATAGAAATATAGATCACACCATGATATTTATAAATTTGAGGATCTCTAGATCAAGAAAGAATTGATGAAACATTTTGCCAAAAACATTGATTCCTAGGATGTTCATTATTGGGGTCATCTTTTTGGGCCAAGGACGAAAGCATGAAAAAAGAGTTATAACCACACTTGAAGAAAATTAAGAAAAAATTTAAGATAAGAATGAAACTTGGGCACAAAAAGATGAATTGAGCACCAAAAAACTTAAAAAATATATGATTGAGAGTGTAGTGATTGTAAGAATGTTCTCTAAATTACATTACTTATTGATTGTTTTTATTGATTGATTCACACATATTTATTGTATCAATAATCAGTGTAATTTATAGGTACATTCAAGTGAGTAGGGAATTAGTGTATATTCAACAATTACAAAAGATCAAGTGACTACATGCATATTAGATGTTTACTAATTTCTATTAGTTTGGATTTGCTTGCAATGTATGTAAGAATTTAATTTTAGTATTGTAAAATTAAATATTTTAATTGATATAATTTATAGT